>JAFVLL020004289.1:51791-109549 GCA_021397915.2 Tor tambroides | reverse complement strand
TTTATTTATGTAGCACTGTGGTCCTGCGAGACACGACATTTCGTTCCACTGTATGTCCACACATGTAGCGGAATGACAATAAAGCTCGACTTGACCTGACTTGACTTAAACACAATTATTAAAAAATAAGTTAAAATGATGCAGACTCACATCTTTAACATAAGCATATACCATAGATAATACTGTTAATATGCTAAATGATTTTAGCATACAAGCAAATTGTTGTTAGTTGTTATTAACAGCATACATAAAGAATTTTGATAAGTCCATATGTACATGCATTTTACTTTTCCAGTGGTGACAATTATGTACAAAAAAGAATACTCTTCTTAATAGATGCATAAAATTTGCAAAATGAATGTCTAACCACGAAAAAGTTAAGACCATCATATATCAGAGATGAAGTTTATATGATGCTCTAATCATGCTCATCCAAATAATTTATAAATGATTATAGTCACATTACATATCTGTTTCTCCCTAAGAACAAGAACAAGAATTTCCTCTAATTGTCTTATGCAATTACCCATGACTTCATAGGGTGAGAAATATTATTTTTTAATTGTATTGTTTTCTCTGGGGAAACAAGTTGAGCATGATGCTGCATATAATTACAAAAGTCAAAAACATCTCATGAAATGTTAATGATACTCTTGCAGGAACACTTATCTTTAGGTTAATTAAAAATTATTACATGCTTTACATCCACACTCTCAGAAAAAATAAAGAAACAAATAAATAAATAAATGCTTTTAAAAAATCCCTTATGTGTTTCATTTTATAAAATGAATCTTGGATTACCACTGAAATTATGCTTTTGGAATACTGAGAAAAATGTTATTTAATGTAATTTATGTCCCTGATATGTACAGGGATAAAACACTTCCTCTTTCCTTCTAGATATTTTTAGATAATCTCCAGACGAAATCTTGGTGTTGGCCATTTTAAAGGCTATCTCAGTTGCAAAATCCTTCCATTGCACTGAAATGTTTGCTCCATGAAAAGTCCCACAATGCACCGTGAAATCCAGGCAACATTGATGCTCACTATACACTCTTACCAGAAACTGTCACATTTTTGAAGTGTGAAACATAAAACGCACAAGCCAATGAGCCAACAGCCAGTAAATTTAATGACATGCAATGGAAGATTTGAAAAGACAAACTGTTTTTTTTAATTATTATATTTCAGCATAAACACATTGGTAGACAGTGAACTAATGTTTTTTACAGATGATGTGGGTGAATGGCTTTGAAAAATAGTGTATGAAAAAAGACCTCTCCTGGCCTTGTCCTCCGCTATTCCTCGTCTTTGTGCCAGCTATGTTACAGGTAGAAGGAAAAGTTTGAGGCAAACAGTGAATTATTGCTAACTGAAGGAGTGCAGATAGTTTGAGAAAACATGTAGCATTGCAAAAATGTTATGTCATTCTCTTGGTTTTCAGACACACATTTATTCACAATTCTTCCAATATTGAAGCTAATGCATAAAAATTGGGATCTCAATACATGAATATGACACTGTTCGTGTAAACATGTTCTGCTTGTAATATTTAAATAACTGTATCTTTAGCCCTTTAGGCCAACTGCATATTTCAGGTCTTGTTTATATTGGGTATTTGTTGTAATTTGGGCTACAACACTTCAAAACATTCATTTTATTTTAATTCCAACTTTGTTGCCGTTAGTTATTTGAATTTAAACTGGTCATGTTTAACATTCAGTGACATGCAACATTTGCTGTGATCTAGATTTCACAAGTCAAAAAGGAATGCTTAAATGTCACTTTTTGTCACCAGAGACTTTCAAGGAATGTGTAGAAATACAGCGAGACAACAGCATGTAGCATGACTCCTCACATAGAACCAAGACTGTTTTCCACTCCAGCACAACCGTTGCCTGCTATTGTCATTATGAATAATGTTGCATTGATCTCAGTGACCTCTTGAAGTACGCTCCACGCATTAATGAAATTCGCAGCTTCACTCATGACAGGATCCAGTACAAACAGCTTGGAGATGAAAGTCACAGTATCACTCAAAGCAAATTCTCTTCGGTTTTCAACATGCGTCTACGTTTAAAACATTAGCAAGAGAGAGTACGGTCATGGAGAAGCATGCAGAGGTCTGCAATATCTGCTATCACTTTTCAAATTTGTGTTAAATAATTTGCAGGATCATACAAAAATTTAGCCTTGCAGTCATAAAAAAAAATAATAACTAATTCGCTTTGAGACCTCTGTAAATCTTCATAACAGTATGAAGCTGTTTCTTCAGCTTCAAGCACTTTTATGTCCCAGGGTTTGATTTTAAAACTAACAGTTTTCCAGCTTTTTTATTTTTGTTAAACAGTTTACACATTAATATTCATTTGCTTTTGCTACTTTTCAGTTACTTTTTTGTCACATTGTCACAATTGTCACTCCTATTTTATGATATGGGAAAATGAGTGGCAAATTCCAATGAATTTGTATGATTTGATTTGTACAATAACATATGATTTTTAGAAAAAAAATTAAGCATGAAAGTCCACCCTTAATTCCACCTTTAAAACCTAGCTGTCAGTACAAATGAATAAGAATTTTCCATCAATTCACTGAAACGTTAAATAGTTACACATTGCCCTGAGAGTGTTAAATGTCACTTGACATCAAAATATTTTTATTGTCAAGTCAATATGTAATTTGTTTTAAATTATTTTTTTTTTCACGTTTTGTTATGTTGCAGCCTTATGTTAAACCGCTTTAAATTACTTTTTTTTCCACAACAATCTACACTCCACACACCATAATGACAAAGCAAATAACAGGTTTTTAACATCTTTGCAAATTTATTAAACATAAAAAACTTAAATGATTCCATTGCATAAGTATTCAAACCCTTATCTGGGACAGTTGAAATTTAGCTCAGGAGCATTCATATTGCTTGTAGATGTTACTACACTTCGAGTGAAGTTAACCTGTGGCAAATTCAATTGAATGGGTATGATTTGGAACGGCACATACATCTCAAAAGGTCTAATAGCTGAAAATGCATATCAGAGCAAAAACCAAGCCCTGAGTTCAAAAGAACTGCCTGTAGAGCTCAGAAACAGTTTTGCGTCAAGCCACACATCTGGGGAAGAGTTCTGAAAAAAATCTGCTTCATTGAAGGTTCACAGAATCATGTAGCCTTCATTATTCATAATGGAAGACGTTTGAAACAACTAGAACTCTTCCTAGAGCTGGTCTGAGCAACTGATGGAGAAGGGCCTTGTCTAGACTGGTGACCAAGAAGCTGATGGTCACTCTAGTTGAGTTCCATGATCATATATGCAGATGGGAGAAACCTACAGAAGGACAAACATCACTGCAACACTCCACCAATCTGGGCTTTATGTCAGTGTGGCCAGATTCAATCTTCTCCTCAGTGAAGGCACACAAAAACCCACTTGGAATTTGCAAAAAAGTACCTAAAGGACCCTCAGACTCGGAGAAACAATGTTCTCTGGTTTGATGAACCTCAATTCCAAGCATCATGTTTGAAGGAAACCAGCTCTGCTCATCACGTGCAGAGTACCATCCAAAAAGTGAAGTGTGGTGGTAGCAGCCTTATGCTGTGGGGCTGTTTTTCAGCGGCAGGGACTGAGGAACTCGTCAGAGTAGAAGAAAAGCTCAGTGCACCAAAATATTGAGAACGCCTTAATGAAAACCCAGTCCAGAACATTCAGAACCTCAGACTGGGCAGAAGACTCACCTTCCAACAGGACAATGACCCTAAATACACAGCAAGAGCAGCTTATAGACAACTCTGTGAATGTCCTTGAGTGGCCCAGCCACAGCCTGAACTTGAACCCAATCAAATATTTCTGGAGAAACCTGAAAATATGCGTCTGCTCCCATCCAACCCGACAGAGCTTAAGAGGTGAAGAGGTGAGGAGAAGAATGGCAGATAATTGCCAAATGCTGATGAGCAAAGCTTGTCGCATCAAACAAAAAAGCCTTGAGGCTATAAAGGTGCTTCAGCTAAGTACTGAGTTAAGGGTTTGAATACTTACGCAATGTATTTATTTCAGATTTTTTATTTTTTATAAATTTACAAAGTTGTGACAGTTCTGTTTTTGCTTTGCCATTATGGTGTATGGAGCGTAGATTGATGTGGGAAAAAAAGTAATTTAATGCAGTTTAACATAAGGCTGCAACATAACAAAACGTGAAAAAATGAAGGGGTTTGAATACTTCTGCAAGGCACTGTATATATATATATATATGAAATGTAAAAATTAATTTACAGAAATTAGAAGGGACCAAAAATTAAAATACTTAAAATAATTATGATTAAAATTAAAAATTATGTCATTGTAAAATTCCAGAAGATTAAAGGTGAATTAAATAGAAATATAGATCAGGGTTGTTGTACAATCCTGTTCCTGGAGCTCTACCTACCTCCAGTGTTCAGTTCCAACCCTGCTCCAAAACACCAATCTTTAATTATCAACATGATTGGGCACCCTGGTGTAGATTTTTAAGGCATTTTGAGGCCACCTAGGGGATCCCAGCCCCCTGGTTTAAAACCAATGTGTTAAAATGTAATTTACACCACATAATTTTTATCACAGGATGCTACTACACACAGTCCATGATTTTAAATGTGATAGAAAACTGTGGTTGGAATTTTCCATACTTTTGTAGGAATTTTTATTTTTTTATTTTTATTTTTTTAAATAATGACAGAATTCTCCAGTGATTTGTGTCCACAGAGCCAAAAATGCCTCTAATTTCAGATCCACCCATTTCATATAAAACCAAGCATCAATATATAACATGAATTTGAATTCTGACACCTATTTCCTTCCAAAATGAAATAGGACGTTGATATTGTCCATTGGGATTGACTGGATAGTGCAAAGTAGACATTACACACCACGATAAAGCCAAATGTTTGGAGGGGATGGGCTGAAGAAGTAAGAAATATTTGTGGCATCATCTGAAAAGGAAAGTCAAAGGTAGAACAAGTTACATTTTTAATCATGGAGACTGCTTAAATTAGGAAAAAATATACTTTTGAATCATTTACAATACAAAAGAGACACCCATAAATTTTTCACAAAAAGTCCTGGAATTAACATTGAGTAAGTAATAGGGTCCATCCTGATTTCATGTTGACTTTCATGTGGGTCACAGTAGACTTTGGGCCCACCCAAACCGCTGAACCTACCTACACCTATGTAAGTGTATTCTCACCTGTCACAAAGGGAGGGCTTTCACACCAGCAGCTGTAATATGACATGCTGGAGAGAAGCTCTCCACTGCCATCCTTCCCAGGGGGACTGTCTCATTTGCTTGAGGCTATTGCCGCTTAGGTTCTCTGATAATAAAGGACAATGTCACAGCCCACACAGCTTCACTACCCCCTCCCCCTCCAACTTTACACTCCTTCTTGGCGACTGGACCTGCCACTCAAATTAATCAGCATCATCCCCGGTGACTCTGTCACCGCGCAAGTAGACAGAGACGTTCCAGACGCTTCTCTGCCTCTCGTTCCGGCCCGACTCATCATTAGTCCCAGCAGCCACAGCTGCAGCCGAGAGCTCCACCTGCCAATTAGATGCACCTGTCCAAACACCTCTGCCAGTCACTCACTGCTCACGGTGCGTACACACCCCCGCAGTTCACATTTTGCCGGGGCACTTTGACATTCTTTGCTGATTTGGTCTGAGATTTTGCAGAGGATGACAAAGTAATGGCTGAATAAATAAATGACTGGAAAGTGACAGATTTTTATAGCTATTTATGAGTAATATGCATTGAGAGGTTTTTAAACACCTTACAGAAAGGTCATTAAATATCATGTTGCTCAATGTCATATCCTTACCGCATGGCCCCATATGTGATGCTTGTTCTGTGTCATTTAGATGACACTGAACTGTAATAGTTGGGTTTCTGGTAAATCCTGTGACATCTTGTTCTGTTAAGAGTGTTTTCGTTAATGCTTGGAGCAGAGGCAATTGTGATTGACCTTAAATGTATTTTTCAAAGGTTTGTGGAAGAATGGAATACCTGTAATGGCGTTACATGATCAGGACGTAAGTAAAGTTAACAATACATTTACTAATACAAAATGGGATTACTGATAAAAAACAGTGTATCTTAGAATAGGTGATACAACCTCTTGTTGAATAGATGATGAAAAGAAAAAGCTAGCTTCAGAAGAGATCATTTTGATCAAATCAAAAAATAAAACATTTTTTTTTTTTTGCTACGTGTATTAAAACAATTTAAAAATAAAACTCCTAATTGCTCCTGCTGCTTATTGATAGTAAGGTAGTTGTTTGTAGTAGTTATGGTTAGGTATGGGGTAGGGTTAAGAGATCTAGAATATGGTCATGCAGAGTAAGATATTAATATGTGCTTTATAAGTACAAATTAACAGTCAATATGCTATATATATATATATATATATATAATATATGCTAATAAGCAACTAGTTAATAGAGAATAGTGTATAGAAAATACATAACCTAAAGTATTACCATCCATTTTCACTGTAGCCCCTAGCTTAGCCAACATTACCTTGCTAAATGGCTTCTCTGAAAGCATGATTAAAAATTAACAATGCTACACATACCTTTATTTTATTCTCACAACACAGTGTTTTTAATTGTGTTTTTCTGTAAATTTTAAAAACATTCTATCTTGACAACTCTCGGAAGGTTTTTGCATGGTAATGGATATGAAAATGTAGTTTGTCCTGGCTGAACAGATCTTGAGCCCCTGCTCCTTTAATCGCCGACTTTTCGGTCCGGTCTAGGTGCCCCGGAATGCAATTCTGCTGAGGAGGACCAAAATCCCCACAGCCAAAACACACCCTGCCCCATATATACACAGATGAGCCATTATATTATGACCATCTATCTAATAACCTGTAGGACCTTCTTTAGCCTCCAGTTCCCGAACACTGTGAAGTGGTGGTGATGTAGCGTGAACCTGCTTTTCGATTGGGTTCATGTCAGGTGAATTTAGAGGCCAAAGCATTTCCAGAAATTCACCATCATTTTCCTCGAACCACTCCTCAAGTCAAGTCAAGTCAAGTTGAGCTTTATTGTCATTCCGCTACATGTGGGGACATACAGTGGAACGAAATGTCATGCCTCACAGGACCACGGTGCTACATAAATACAGACATACAACAATGAATTAAAACGTCATAAACCTATACACAACTAACCTACTGACAGATTTTGACTAAATATACTATATATAAAGGTTTACCCTATACAAACTAAAGATAAAATATAAAAAAAATAAAAATAAGAAATACAAACTATACGAATGCTTCACATAAATACTGTACATGTGCAGAGAGAAACATTGTGAGTCAAGCAGCTGGCTGGGGAACAGTGCAGGATGACTTGTAGTGCATGAGCATGTAAACATACATATATTGCTGAGTCTTTTGTGGGATTGTGTACACACAGCAGTGTGTGAAAAGTGTCTAGTGCACATAGAGGAGAGTGTGTTACTACAGGTGGTTTGTACAGGCCCACTCACCTGTGTGTAGCACACTTTGAATTGCACAGAAAAGTTTCATACAGTGTGTTTTTTGGTGTGGTAAGGTTGGGGTGGGGGATGGTCCATGTTTCAGGTGGTAGGGGTTTGCATGGGGGTTTCAGAGGGGGGCAAGGTGGTTTGAGTTCAGGGCTCTCACAGCCTGGGGGAAAAAGCTGTTGAGCAGTCTGGCGGAGCGGGCTCTGATGCTCCGGTACCGTCTTCCTGATGGTAGGAGCTGGAAGAGACTGTGGGAGGGATGGGTGGGGTCCTTCACGATGCTGTTGGTTTTGCTGGAGCATCGTGCAAGGAAAATGTCCAGGATGGATGGGAGAGGGGCACCGATGATCTTTGCAGCCGTGTTCACTGTCCGCTGTAGGGTTTTGCGGTCTGCTGCACTACAGTTCCCGAACCAGACAGTGATACAGCTGGTCAGCACACTCTCAATGGTGCCCCTGTAGAATGTGGTGAGGATGGGTGGAGGGAGACCATTCAGCCAGCTGTGCCACTTCCTCTCTGTAGTGTGTTTCATCGTTGTTGCTGATGAGACCTACCACTGTTGTGTCATCAGAGAACTTGATGATGTGGTTGGAGCTGAACTTGGCAGTGCAGTCGTGGGTCAGCAGCGTGAAGAGCAGCGGGCTGAGCACACAGCCTTGTGGGGCACCTGTGCTCAGTGTGGTAGTGCTGGAGGTGTTGCGGCCGACACGGACTGACTGAGGTCTTCCGGTTAGAAAGTCCAGGATCCAATTACAGAGGGAATTGTTAAGGCCCAGCAGGTTTAGTTTATTTATGAGCTGTTGTGGGATTATTGTGTTGAATGCCGAGCTGAAGTCAATGAACAGCATTCTAACATAGGAGTCTTTATTTTCTAGGTGGGTAAGAGCCAGGTGGAGGGTGGAGGAAATTGCGTCGTCCGTAGAGCGGTTTGGACGGTATGCAAACTGGAGCGGATCGAGTGTGTTGGGGAGGCTGGTTTTGATTTTTTGCATGACTAACCTCTCAAAGCACTTCATCATGATTGGAGTCAGTGGATTATAAATTTAAAGAAAACTAAGGCCAAATTCCCTTAATCTTCCATCACAAGGAGTAAAACCAAACAATAAAGTTCTCATGTGCAGAACAAGATTGTTGTGCTTCACAAAATAGAAAGTTGCTGTAAGACAAAATCTAAAGCATTGAAAATCCACATTGCCACCATCAGGGCAATAATTAAGAGGTTCCAATCATCTAAAGATGGTACAAATCTGCCTGGAAGAGGTCGTGTGTCTATATTGTCCTAATGCACGGTGAGGAGAAGAGTTTGAGTGGCCAAAGACTCTCCAAGGATCAATGAAGGAGAATTGCAGAGATTAGTTAAGTCTTTGAGCCAGAAAGTCTAAAAAATATATATATCCAACAGCCCCTACATCACCACATATTGTTCAGGAGGGTTTCAAAAAAAATTCCAAATCAAAAACAAAATCCAGCATATTCAGTTGTCAGACACGACTGGAACTTCAAATGACACTGGCTTCTATGGTTAGATGAAACTAAAAAAAGAGCTTTTTGGCAGCAAACCCACTAGATGGGTTTAGTACAAACAAGGATAAAAAGTACCCCATGCCCACGGTTAAATATACTGCTGGATCTTTAATGTTGTTGGCCTGTTTTTCTGCCGGAGGTCCTGGACATCTTGTTCAAATGCATGGCATCATGGATTCTCTCAAATACAAACAGATAAAAAAAAAATTCTAAAGCTGACTGCCTCTGTTAGAAATCTTATAATGGGTTGTGGTTGGATCTTCCATCAGGACAGTAATCCAAAACAAACATCAAAATCAATACAAAAATGGGTCACTGAGCACAAAATGAAGCTTTTGCCATGGCCGTCCCAGTCCTCTGACCTGAACCCTATAGAAAACGAGTGAGGTGAACTAACGAGGAGAAGCACCGTCATGGAGCTGTGAATCTGAAGGATCTGGAGAGATTCTACATGAAGGAATGGTCTCTGATCTCTTATCAGGTGTTCTCCAAACTCTTTAGGCGTTACAGTAGAAAAATCAGGGCTGCTATCTTGGAAAAAGGACATTGCAATAATTGTGGCCAATATGAACTAGAGAAAGCATTTATTTCACAATGAGATTTTCCCTGCACTTTCAATTGTTTTACTTCAATGATAGGTTAGAATTTTGTGAATTTTTTGAATGAAAGATCAAAAGGATAAACAATGCAGATTTATTTTCACATCCACCTTTGCTCATATTTACCAAGGGTGCCAATATTAGTAGAGGGCGCTGTATGTGTTCTAACTAGAGTTAACCTGGTTGACATGGTAGCCCAGGCACACATAGTCATAGGCCACTAGTGTTGTTTTGTTCTATCCTGTCCTGTGTTCATTCTTTCTTTATATGTGGATATATGCATGTCCACTGATGCACCAGTTTATATCTTACACTCAGTGGCATGCATATATATATATATATATATATATATATATATATCAGCTTGTATTGTCCATTTTTTTTGTCCTGCTTTATTGGGGGGTATTTCATATATGTTATATGTGCAGCAGAAGTATTTTTTACATGCTCACAGCAGCATGTCTGTGGATGTATCGGCAGTAGCAAGTGTCGGTACTATTCTGCAGATCTATTCTGGCAAGACCAAACACATTAACACTGCTATGTATATTACCATGCTCAACTCTCAAGAGTCGTTGCGACAGAGCTGGTGATATGTGGATGTTATGGTATGCTATGTTGCACTAATGTTATGGTATAAATTTACCAAATAACACAGAACTTCACTCATTATTTTAAAAAGTTATCTGATTAAATAATGTGTTACATGTTACTCTTATAAAAAAAAACACTCAAACTATTTATAAAAGAATTTATTAGCAATAACAACAAAAAATCATGTGGTTTGCATATTTTATTTTCTTTAATATTTCTTTAAATAGGATAAATGATAAAATGATTTCTGTTTGCCAGTGCCAGGTCCAACTGTAGTAAACACAGGTAGGTTAGATAGGTAGGTTCAAACTCGGGACATTGTGTTTGTCATCCTAATCTATAGAAGTATTCTGATAATGAGCCCATGAACAGTGTGCTCGATTTATTCCTGGCTACCCACAAAGCTCAAGGCTGTCATGAGCTGTTTCTCTGTTTATCTCTCTAAGCAGGGGCTACAAAGCTGCCATTAGAAGGTGATTGAGTGAGACCCCCAGCCTCCCTCCCATCACCTTGTGTATTCATGCTGTAGTGTACAGAGGTCACCATCCCAACCTGAAATCATCTTTATGGCCTCGTGCACGCTTTGGCTGTCAATAAAGTTCACTCTGAATCCACTGTATTGGGACACTTTCATGCTCTGTGAGTTTAACCCTTTAAATGGTTCTTGGTGACCACTGATGTAGTGGAGAACTCATACAGCATTATCTAGAAGCCATTACTAGGTCAGATGCTTTCCTGTGATGCAAAGTATAGATTATAGAAAGGTGCTCCACCTGAAATCTTTTCTACAGATATTTACCTGTTATTTACATTACTGTCAAATTTCTAATTGGACCAAAACCCAATTCAAATTGGTCAATTTCAGAATGTTCCTTTTCCAGTTTCAGAGAAATGGATGAAAGAAAATTCACTATGACTTTCCAATGTTACATATGAGAGAGGCTGTCTGAATATTACTTCAGCTTGGTGAAAAAAAAAATTATGTTTTGTCATTGTCATGTATTGGTGTGGTAGTCAAATACACATAACGGAATTATATTAACACTCTTTAATAACAAAACCAAAATATGAGGGAGATTCACAGGCGCATATTACTAACCCTAACCACACAACTCAAAGACAAGAACCAAGAAAGGACTAAACTGAACAGGGTGTATAAATACAATAGGGCTAAATGAGGAACGTAACAAGCCATAGGTGTAAAACGTATAGTAACAACCAAAGAGCTAGACACAAAGGAAATACAAGAAACATAAACGCAAGAATCAAATGAGAACTAAGCTAATCATAACTCTAATAGTCATGCCATTTACATTACACCATTACTGGGGTTCCTCAAGGGTCCATTCTGGGGCCCTTTTTAATCTGTACATGCTTCCACTTGGTAATATAATTAGGAAATATAAAATCTCTTTTCATTTCTACGTTGATGATTCTCAGTTATACATTCCATTAAAATCTAGACATTCTCTGCAGCCTCTTATGGACTGTCTGAAGGACATTAAAATCTGGATGGCGAATAATTTCCTCCAGCTATATAATGAAAAAACTGAGGTGATTATTTTTGGTCTCTCTAAAACCAGAAATTCTACAGTTAGTAACTTAGACAGTCTCACTCCATATGTTACGTCACATGCAAAAAATGTAGGTGTTATTTTTGACTCTGAGCTTTGCCTTGAAAAGCAAATTAGCTCAGTTGTTAAAAACAGCTATTATCAATTGAGAATCATTTCTAGACTTAAATCAACACTTTCCTTTCAAGACTTGGAAAAAGTTATTCATGCATTTATCACATCACGATTAGACTACTGTAATTCCTTATACCTAGGTCTTCCCCAATCTTCACTGGCTCGTTTGCAGATGGTCCAGAATGCAGCAGCCAGATTGTTAACTGGTGCAAAAAAAACGTGATCATATCACTCCAATTTTAGTGTCGCTCCACTGGCTTCCTGTCTCTTTTAGAATTCAATTCAAAATTTTGTTGATTGTTTTTAAGGCACTTAATGGACAAGCCCCATCTTACATTTCTGATCTTATCTCGTTTAATTCTACTCCTAAGTCCCTCAGATCTGCTAATAAAGCTCTTTTATATGTCCCACGGTCACGACTTAAGTTTAAAGGTGACAGAGCCTTTGCAGTAGCTGCTCCACGGCTATGGAATCAGTTGCCACCTGACATTAAGAGTGCTCCGTCTATTTCGGTTTTTAAGTCTAGACTTAAAACGCATCTTTATTCTATGGCCTTTCCTGAATTTTAATTTATGGATTAGTATTGTTATCTTGGATTTTAATTTGTATTTTATTTTATACTGTATTTTATGATTGTTTTGTACAGCACTTTGGTCAGTGTAAGCTGAATTTAAATGTGCTCTATAAATAAAATTTACTTACTTTTTGGAAAATGTATCTTGTTACTGCAAAACTGCACTATTTTGAAAACAGCTGGACTTATATAAGGAAGGCAAAAATTTCCAATGTATGACATCAGAGTTATTTCTGTGCCATTAGATTATAACTACACTACTGTTCAAATGCCTGTGATGTTTTTAAAAGAACTCTCTTATTCTCACCAAGGCTGCATGTATTTTATTAAAAATATAGTAAGAACACTAACAGTGTGAAATATTATTACATTCCTATTTTTAATGTATTTTACAATGTAATTTATTCCTGTGATGGAAAAGTTGAATTATCATTAGCCATTACTCCAGTCTTCAGTGTCACATGATCCTTCAGAAATCATTCTAATATGTTCTTATTATTACCAGTGTTGAAAACCATAGGTTTTGAAAACTGTATATTTAAAAGACAGTTATGACAATGTCTATGGTCGGTACACTGGTACTTTGGAAAAAGATGCTTTCTGGAAAATTCAGCAGTAACCTTTTCAAATGAAATGATTAAAGTGTTTTTACCTTGACTTATCTTGGCCATCTTGTATATTTATATACTTCATGCATAGTATACAGTATATTTTATCTTATTTTGTGTTGATTGTGTAGTTGTAAAAATCTTATACTCTTCTTTTATCATCTTTTTAATAACAGAAAATCAGCACAATATGTTTGCACAGACTGCGTAAGAGCAAAGGATTTTTTAAATCAAAATCTCAAAGAGAAATCTCCTCTAATTTTCCCAAAGACATCCCTCAGCTGAATAATATCTCTACAGTTATGACAGCGAGGGTCATCTCGTGTCAGTATGCTCTGAGAGGCCTTTTTGTTTTCATTTCAAACAGACGAACAGCTCAAATTAGTGTATTTCATCTTACTCGCACTCGAAGCCTTTGATGAATATCTAAGTGGTGTCTGGAGCCACAGGGCTTTTGACCAACCTGCAGCTCCATTGATATCCATCTTGCTGCCAGTCGCAGTACAGGAATGGAAGAGAAGTGCTCTGCCATGGAGATCTGGGAAACGGCAGTCACTTATCCCCTCACTTCATTATTCAGTGCAGTACAAGTTAAGTCTACTGAGCAAGACACGAACCTCACAGGTGAGGCACCTTTGTCCTGTTAAAGTGCTTCAGAAGAACTGAGCTAGCGAGTAATTATAACAGAAACTGCTGTATTTAACCCAGAAGTCAGTTGTCTGTGCTGCTGAGAATGCCAAGGAAAATTTGAATGCTCTTGACTCTTTATACTCACTCTCCTAGGGACTGTTTTGCTTTCTGAGATCATGTCCGTCATTGCCCGGGGCAACTGTGGCATGTGCAACCGCCGGAATGTCTTTGCCACAGGCGATAAAACTTTGGCCTCCTCCCGAAAGATGACTGAAGTGAAACAGCTCAAAGACAAAACTGTGTGTTCTTGTTCTTTAGTTCCACTAGAAGTCATAGCCGAATCTCCCACTGAAAAAACTTAGCCTGATTATGAAATTTCAATTTCAAAATTGCCTGATTATGCAATTTTTGGAGCTGCCTGCAGTTCCAAATCAATGATTTTCTGATGATCTCCTTCGGGAATAAGAAATTCCCACTTTACTTCTTGCTGGGTGATCAGCAGAGTACTCCAATCAAGGTCTTCTCTCAGTGTTCTTCTCTCATAAGTAAGTTTGCCGAGGCCAATGTCAAGTGTCTTTCACTGTGTATTGAATACCTACAAGCTGGTCTACAAATAAAGACACTGCTTTTCAAAAGTAGTGATTGCTAACCTCTGACATCGCATGTTAGTTAGGAAATGCAATTCTCTAAGCCTCAATAGCGCATTTTATGATTTGTAACATTTGTTAAGTGTTCTTAACGCAGAGATAAACCACTCTAAAAAAAAAAAAAAACAATTTCCATGAGTGCTTTCCTTTATGTAATCTAATTCTGAAGAGAAAGTCAGATGTTTTATTCATAACTGATTTGAGAATGCCTTTACATTGAATGAATTTACATTGAAGTACCAAACAGATTAAAAAAAATGCAGTTTGAATTTGAATTTAAAGAAGTCAAATTAAAAGAAAGTAATGTTTATTTTTTTATTTTTTTACAAGAAAATAAATATTTGAATGATGGCTTGAAGCCTTGTTTGAAAGCCTTTTTGGCTGCCAAAAGGATCAGCCTTGTATAAATGTTACAGAAAGACAGACGTACGGAAGGGAGGATAGTTAAGCAACCTGGCAGGGATACAGAATCCAAAACACAAGATATGCTATTTTTTTAGCAGGGTATGTCAATATTCATGGTCCAGCTGTCAAAGATTCTGTTGGATCTCAGTAAGCCGAGCTGTAACTCCCTATGATAGCTGTTAGAGGGTGGTTTCATTGGATGATAGTGTCATCCATTTACATTTACATTTATGCATTTAGCAGACGCTTTTATCCAAAGCGACTTACATTGCATTCAAGTTACAGTTTATACATTTTTATCAGCTCTCCATAGGTTTTAAACTAAATTTCACACTAAACAACACTCACATTATGTATAATGCAAAGTACATGTCAAAATTATAGAGTGTAACAAATAAGTGACCGAGACAGAGAATTTTCCTCCTAATGGGGCTGCCTAGAATGTGATCCAGCTGCGCATGCACATTACTGTTTGAAGGGCAATAAAAGGGGGATTCTTGATGGTAGTCTCAGGCAAGGAGAGAACATTATTAGTCTCAGTTCTTTCAGATGCGAAGAGAGTTTGCTCCTTATTTATCTCCTTTCGGCTGCAACTGGATCTCCGGCAAGTCGACTTCTTGAGATAATACATTTCCAACATGCGTAATGCCACCTTAAGTGCCTCTAGAGGAGTACAGTAAATTAATAGGCTGCATACCGCGATCTAAGGCAATTACATTACCCACTGATTTATGAAACAACAGCCACAAATGGGACAGTAACCTTGGGCATGTGAAATGCAAAGTGAATTGAGTTTTCGTAGCATTTGAGTCACTGCAAGAGAAACGTCTGGATAAGCAAACTACTTTTAAGAGTATGGGATATATATCAATACACCCCCATGCCCGCTAATGCCGTTGTCAGTCTGCACACAAGTGAAGACTGGAACACACTACACAACTTTTAAAATGTAAAATTTCACACTAAATGATGTGAGGCTTATTTTCTTCCAGATTTATGAGTTTGTATTTAAAAATATATTAAAATTAAATACAATTGTAACTAAGAAACATTTTAAGCTACTCAGTGCAAATGGTAATTCTGCAAGGCATATTATAAGTTTAGTGAATAAATCACAATCTATAATAAGATTAAGAAAGAAGGTGTTTGTGCTAAAAATGACAATGACTAATGTAAATACTCACGGGGCAGCATCACAAACTAGATTGCAGGTGGTTTGTGAATAAGAGGAGCATTTTGTCCCTGAGCTTTTAAGATCATCTTTTAGCCAACAGCAACATTGTTTCCAAATCACATTGTCTATTTATGAAATTCTTTCACCTCTTGAACACAAACCCCCCAGATGGTATTCAGAGGTCATTCCGTTGTCGATACTTAATCAGCTATTACTTGTTGCGATCAGCTCACTGGCCTTACGGCTCTGGGGATCTGAAATTGAGGAACAAATGCATCTGATGGACACTTTGCATGATTTGCTTGTCTGTTGCATGAATTTGCCACAAGCTGGCAAGCCCCCAATAACAGATTAAAGCAAGGCCTGTTTTTGTTCGAAGCCTAAACAGCTAGTGACAGCTTATTGTCTCAAGAGGCTGAAAAGGACCGCCTGAGTTAGCATCACTGGTCTTGTCACTGCGGCGTGTCAAAATTCTGACAAATCAGAATCGTAAACATTAGCTTTAGCTCTTGTGTGCATTTGTGCGTGGCGGGGCAAGAGGCTGGCAAATCTTGGACTAGTTGGTGCTGTGCCGTTTCTATTACAAAAGGTAATGAGGAGAGGCTGGAGGTGAGAGTTCTCATCCACCCGCAGTAATTCCCCGGAGCGTGTTGTGCTGCATTTGGAATCTCACAGTGGATGACTGCATGCCGCCTGTATTCGGCAGCTGTTAAGTCCTTGCTCTGTTTCAGCAAGTGCTGGGGGAGTATACTGCTAAAACTCATCAGGACAAACAAGCCCGAACGCACACTGCATATTAATGAATATTACAACGGAAAAGTGCAGGTGAACCATTTTGCCTTTGAGAAACTCAGTCCAGACTTATGGGGGTGGAGGGGGGAAGAAGGGGAACAGTCGTTTTTCCTAGTCTCTTTGGCAACAGGATCCCTGTTGAGTGACAAAACACTTAAATTCTCTGCTGCAGTATACACTAAAATGCTGTTGCCATTAGGCAAGGGCAAGCTCAATTTAAGGGTGTCAAAAATGGGCCTTTAGAGGTAAAGTGCTATTCTGAAATGCTTGACACCATTCAATTTGGCAGCTATAAGGTAAGGTCTTGTTTTTATGAGACTTAAAGATTGCTGACTCCATAAAGATCAGCACCAGAGAGTCTCGATTTCAAGAACCTATTCCCTCATGCTACATACAACAAGTACGGCACATGATATGATGCTTCTAGGGACACAACGCATTTGTTCCTATTCAGAAACTTCTGTTCCAAGCAAATCTCATTTATGCTGGCAAAAGCATTTCTCTGGGGGGTTTTTCTGCTGTTGTTGAAAAATTTGCCCAGTTGTGACAAGAAATCATTAGAGTATTCCAGCCAAATCCTACACAGGCAACAAAATGCAGCATTACTTTGTTGGAGCATTTACACAATATGGATTACGGAGATGTGACTTTAACAAGCTTTTATTTGACAAAATAAAATGCACATAAAAGGAACTGGAAGGGAGTAAAGAGTCCGGCAGGGGGTTGTGTAAGCCCTTGCTTCAAAGAGATGGTTCACCTAGATATGAAAATTCTGTCATCATTTACTTAACCACATGTCGTTCCAAAGCTGTACACTGTCAGAAAAAATGTGTAAAAAATTTTACCTTTAGGGGTACAACAGCTTGTCACCTGGGAGGTACCCTCAAAGGGACAACTTTGTACATTTTAATGACCGCGAGGTAAGTTCCTCATTAAATGTAATACCTAGTACTCAGACATTATGCGATTTCAGACACAGCTTCTGTCTTTTTGTGATTTCAGTTGGCTCTCATTTAGCAAGCTAACAGCTTAGTCTACTAGCTTAGCATAGCTTTAAGTGGAACTAAAAATCCATAGTGATCTCATAAAAGTCTTTTGTTTAGCTACAACTCAACAAAATACCACAATAAGATGCTACTTTTTAAAAAATGAAAATCTTTTGATTTCTACTAAAATGGAGAAATCCATGGTGAAGCCACAATTATTGAACACTATTGTCCCTTCAGTTTTGTACTGTTACATAATACATCTATATTATAAGGCAAAGTGTTTGTTTTTCCTAAAATATCCAGTAGATAAAGGCAAGATACATTTTTGTTGTAACTATGGACTACGTTGACAATAGTGATGTAGAAGTATTCACCCTGAAGCTTACACTGGTGATATACCTGACAGAAAACAGTTTTCACAGTTAGTGATCTAATTGTCAGCAGTAAGAAAAAAGTATTTTAAAGCCTGTTGTTTCTTAGAACATCACAGTTATACATGATATAGTAAGGCCTGTAGATAGCGAGTATTTTCAGAATGACATAATTTTTTTTTTCAATCTTAGCCTGTGGAGTAAAACGCCCCCAGGGGGCATGGCTTAATTACTGTAGTTACTCTGTTCTGAACATCAAATCCTTTGTTTTTTCATCTAATGTATTCTAACTAGGTGGTTGATTAAAAATATTTGGACTTTATATTGGAAACATTTTCCTCAAGTTAGCATAGTTAATGTATAAAGTAAATTGCTTTGTAAGGGCATATCACCCTTCCTGTGGGGCAAAACGCCCCCTTGGTACAAATTTAATTTAATACTCTGGACATTTTTCATATTTGGTTTGTCATTGTCACTAAAAATATTATATTAACTATTCTGAGGTGAGTTTCCCGAACAACGACGTAACTCGCTGATTAACCACCATAGTACGATGCATCGTTTTGGAAACGAACTATCTATTCACGACTGTTTCCCGAACACTGTTGCATCTCCGTCGTCTGAACCACGTTAGTTCAACAACAAAATCTGCTTTTGGATGCTAGTCTAACTCAGCTGCACAATGAATGCAGCATAATTCAGGGTGCTCAGATATAAACTCATACATCGCCACTCTGACACAAAGCAATTAATATCTTGAAATGTCCTACGATGGATGATGACAAAGAAGGACAAAGACAGTTGGCAAATATCCTGTTGTCCTAGTCACAAAGATTAGCATATGTGCATGAGTAAACTGCAGTCCTCCCAGAGGGCCGAACTGTTTGCGATGAACTTGATAAATGACCATTAGCACATACATAGGGGTCAAGTGTGTGGAGGTCACAGATTAATTATCATAGACAGGCTAAAAGGGGATGCAACTGTCTGACCGATGGTCCATAAAGATGAATGATACAGTGAGAATTATTGCACATTTTCTTACTACATTTATTTGATTTGCAGATTCACTGAATGTAAGTTAAAGGGCTACATTCATGATTAATTTATTCACTCTAGTCCTAGAGAAAGTGTCCCAACCTTTGTATTGATCTATGAAAATACATAGGGGCAGTTACATTGAGTGCTTAATTAATTACCATGAAGTCATTCTTATATGCATGCAATATGTCAGTGGTTTAAAGAGATAGTTCACCAATTTTTTTTTTTTTTTCCCGAAAGATGTTTTTGCTCTACAGAAGAAAGTAAGTCATACGGGTTTGTAACGACTAGTAATGATAATGTCAGAATTTACATTTTTGGAGGAACTGTTCATTTAATAGAAGGCTGGACTGAAAACTAGCAATTGCATTTTATCATACAGACGATTTAAAATTAAGAAAAGTCCATTTTTATTCTGCATAAAGTTACTTTAAACCAAGGACATAGTGATCCAAAGTCCAGCCGACTAGCTGGATGAAATCTCTGAGATGATATCTCTGTATCTTGCTTGTAAACATTTATGACTAGGCCTCAGCATTTTGAAAACGTGCTCATCGTAAATGTCCTCCTTGTATATAACCGATGTCTGGTGTCTCCCTTGTGTTTGTGCACCCTGCCCCATATGTCATGTTGATCAAAGGGAGAGTGTGTGTCAGAAAGGGGAGCTGGATCAATCTGAATGTTTTACTCAGGGCTTTCTTCAACCTTGAGCTCTGTAATCACCTGCCTTAATGATACCCAAGAGTTGTCATCGTGTAGCCTTGACTCTGCCCTGGCAATTGGCAAGTCAGCAGCTGTGTCCTTACTACTTCATGAGCAGTCATGTCCATGAAATTCTCACCTTGTGTTGCTCGTTCGTACATAGGGAATAGAAGTGTTTTATATGCAAAGAATATACAATTAAAGCAATAGCCATTTTAGCAACAGTGACTAACTTGTATTGAATGTGCATTTGTAATATACATCAGATCTTAAAAGTATATTTTAAAAAATGGCACTTGCAAATAATAGAATGAATAATTAATTAAATATAAGGCAATGTATTTGTGCTTAAAAATAGTACACTTTAGTGACTGTGTTTCTTAACATAGTACATTTTAATTGGTGTATTTTGTAATAATGTCACATTAAAAGTTTAATTTTTACTTTATTTTGATGGGTTGAACATACTGAAGAACATGTAAAGTAATTGATATTATTTTTGACTATAGTGTTTTTTTATATTATATTTAAAGTTAATATATTTTAATATATAAACACATATAATATACACATTCAATTTAAAATTAAACTATAATACATTTTCATTTAATTGTAAAAAATGTGTCCAATAACATTACATTCATACACTTAAGTATATTAAAGCAATATACTTCAATTTACTTAAGTACAAGTTGTACATAATATATTTAATTAAATATATTAGAAGTATATTATTTCTGTAATAAGTACTCTTTTTAAAAGTATGCTAAAGTGTACCTCTTTTGGTAGCTGCCAATACAAAGTCTGTTGCAAAAAAACAGGCACATTATGTTGCCGTCTAAAACACCTTATTATTGCTAAATTGCATGTACTGTATCCTCCACTGAGAGTGCAATCACTGTGACAAACAGTGAAAAAAATTATAATAATATATTTATTTATTTGCTTGTTATAGTATCACATTGTTGGCTTAGAAGCACGTTACCGTCAAAATCTCTAAAAGAATTTGTGAGTGGAATTTCCCATTTAAGTGTTCTCAAGAGTGGTGCACAAGTATGACCTACTAGGTGTATATTTAGTGTCTATTTACAAAGTTATGAACAAACACCTAATAATACTAATAAGGTGTATGTGGTCTAGATACTGTAACAAGCTGGGTCACTTGGTTTTGGAAAAGAGCTATAATATTATGTAAAGTAAAGACAAAGAAAACGGGAATCTGAATGAGAATAGGAATATATTGGCAAAGTAAAATTGCTCTTACAAGGATTCTAACTTAGCAATCGCTGACATGGTACATGGCATTAAATAAGAAAATATGAAATGGTCTGCAGTTTTCAAATACTTCATAAATAGAATTGTATTACCATAAACAAAAAATGAATACATAAATAAATAAATAATCTCAGGTCTCAGAACCTGATAACTGCAAAAGACTTGATCTCTGCAAGTTATATGAATTAACATTCAGCAAATGCTGCTTAGTTTCTGGAAGAATGCATTTTAAAGAAGAAGAAGAAAGAAGAAAGCAATAAATTCACTTATCCTATTGGGGCTAAGAGCAATTATGAGGCATCAGTTTCTTAAGATCCCATTGCCTCCTTTCAAAGTTGCGTGACATTTTCAAAGCGATTATGATTTTAGTCATTGTGAAGGAACACCTGTAGAGCTGAGAAATCACTGCGGGATAGGGAGAAATGTCAGCACTGAAATTAATTAAGTAAATGCCATTTTCCATTATTCATGAACAGTCTGTGAATCCGTTTGCTTGAGTGATGATGGTATCATTGCATTAAAGTGAAGATCTTAAGGCTCTCAAGACTTAGTTTAGCACACTCAAATGGCCATCTGTATTGCATATTTTTCTAGATGCTGTAGTAAAATTAATGAGCATGTGTTGATTTAAGGCAGGGATAGGCGATGTCAGTCCTGGAGTGCCGCTGTCCTACAGAGTTTAGCTCCAACCCTAATCAAACACACCTGAACAAGCTAATCAAGGCTTTCAGGATTACTAAGGCTGTAGGCAGGTGAGGGCTTTTTATACGGTTGGAGCTAAACTCTGCAGGACATTGGCACTCCAGGACCGACGTTGCCTGTCCCTGATTGAAGGGAACTAGGTTGGTAACTGAAACGTTGCAGGTTCGAATGCCACATAGGGTTTACTTACAGTTTTTTTTTTTTTTTTTTACAATCACTAGAACCAGTTTCTCAATACTTTTTCAAAACTCTTCACACAGTGAGCAAAACAGCATTTTATGAGGGAACTGGGGATAATTTTTTTTGCTTTGACACAAAATGCATTCAATGACTCCTTCTTTCAAATTACATGATTTTTTTTCTCACTCCAACACAAACACCACCAAAATTCACTAATTCATGTTTACATTTTTTCCTCAAAACTGTTAAAGTTAAGTGTCTTAGTGATTGTTAAAAAAAAGAGTAACAAATGATCACATAGTCACTCAGTTATTATAAACACTGTAATTTTCCCCCACATTTTTGTCAAATTTGGCATAGTTCACAGAGATGTTACATCCAGTTCTTTCCAGGTGTAAGATAGAGATGAGTACCATTAACCAATAACTGAGGCCTTACATTTTCTTTGCTACAATCATACCATATTGATCAGGTAACTGTATATATTTAAACTGAATATATTGAGACTCCAGTGAATCTGACCAACCAAGAATAGCTATCATAGGGTCAGGGTATAAAACACAATTATTTAAAAAAAAAAAAAGGAACATTTCTCACCAAAATCCCTGGATTTGTGGACAGAATCAGAAAAGATGTCCCCTCAGCAATTTTACACGTATCAAATATAGGGGAGACATCATAATAAATTTCTTAAGCTTTGTTTTAGAGTAGCGGAGTCTATGTACCTTATACTGAATAAGTTGTTGTCTTGAATAACATGATAGGCATTTGTCCCAATTAGTCTCAGAAACCTGAATCCCTAAATCATCTTACCATGCAATTTTCAAGTAAAGGGAGGAAAAGTCAGTATCATCTTTAAAAGCATTTAAGCCACAAGCAATAGAACAATTTGAAAATAAAACAAATATTTTGCATTCTAAAGAAGAATTCTCATGAGATGTTTATACAATGAAGGAAATTCATATTTCTCAACCTTCAAAGTGTCTGATTCATACCAAAAAATGTATCGATACAAAAACAAATTTTCATGCTTATTGCATTATTAGCAACAGAAACTATTCAATAAAATTGTCTGCTAACTGAATAAATGTATGCATATCATCATCAAGTCTAAAACTTTTAAAGTGTCACTACAGCTAAGAGATCAAACCTAGAGCATTATCAATAATGAATCTTTTCAATAGCCTTTTTGTGTTCTCAAAATAGCTGGAGGTTCTTCTAATTACTGTACAATAGCCCCAAAATACCTCCAGCCTGAGGAACATTATCACTCTGGAGTTGGGCACCGCAGAAAGTAATAGAGGATCAAAATGGCTCCTAGCTAAAGCACGAACCACTTTAAAAACTTCCATGGCTTACAATACATTCCCAAATCAATATTTCATTAACTGGATAGAAACGAAATGATAATATAAAAAGAACTTTTGCAGCACTTACATTAAAAGTTTAGCTGAAACGAAACATTGAGGGTGATGAAATGTTCATACTTTGTTTCTGCACAAGTTTAATACTGCAGTGTACAGTACAGTATGACACACTGAGGTACCAGTCACATTATCACAAAGCATTTTATTAAAACAATGTTTTAAACTGAAGAAATCTGAAGAAACATTTTAGCTGTCCATGTCTTCAACAGAGAGCTACTGCTAACATAGCAAAATGTGATATCCTTACCACAATTCAAAGCATGGCCTTTAAAAAGTGGGGAAACGGGAGAAAGATTTAAGACAAATAAGTACAAGATAAATATATTGGTTAATGAAACAAAATCAAGCACAAATAAAAACTTGAAACTGATATAATGATAGCCTCTATTATTTTACCTACCAGTCTTCGCTTTACCTAGTGTGACATTGCAGTGACATTTTGAAACATATAGTTATAATTGCTCTGCGTTTAAAAAAAAAAAAATAGAATAGAGTAGAAAATATGTTCTTATTTGCTTAAAGATGTTGTAGACAGAATTTTAGCAAATACCAACAGTGACACCTAGAGTCTGACATGAAGAGGAGGTGCTCCAGTCAGCCAGTCAGACTGTTGCTCTGTATGTTTTATTCCTCTAATAAGAGTTAGAGAGAGAGAGAGAGAGAGAGAGAGAGAGAGAGAAATAAGTTTTAAAATGTAACATAAATGAAAAACAACCAAGGATTAGGAACCCATGGTATGCAATAATAGTATCATTTCCCCTCACCTTGTTCACACTGGTTACTAACAGAATAATTAGCTTCTTCTTTTCCACTATTTTTTCAAAATATAGCAACTAAACTGAATGCAGTTTCATCTTTGTATTTGTTGCAAATAATTTTTCATTAACATAAATTAACATAACTTAGAATTAAATTAAACTAAATCTAAGAGTTACATGTGAAATATATTTTGTCATATACTGTATGTGTATTGTCTATATACAGTGGGCACTAAAACTGTTTGTTTACCAAAATTTTTCAAATATCTTCTTTTATGTTCCATGGAAGAAAGTCAGTCATACAGGTTTAAAACAGCATGAAGGTGAGTAAAGTATCCCTGTAATGTGGAGGCCTGAGAGTTAGGATTTATGTGAAGTTTATTGATTGCAGATATTAGATTGACAATGAATATAAACACAGTCATACTGGAAGCAGAGTCACTCTGGAAAAATAACATAACCATGGGCATGAAGTGTGAGATACACAAAGTCACAGTTCCAGTGAATCTCAGGGCTGTAAAGGGGAAGCAGAGTTTAAAGCACAAGAAGTCAGTCTGAGGTAATTTGTAAGAGAGAGAGAGAGATAAATCCAAGCAGGGGTCAAACAGAGAAACAGTCCAAGTATAACCTAAATAAGGGGAAGGCAAATAAATCAGCTCCAAGAACAGGTAGAGTCAAACAAAGGTAAAACCAATCCAATCCAAATCAATACAATATACAAACCAAAAAATATTTATAAAACAGAACTTCGCACTGAACGTGCTCAGTTTAAGTAGGTCACCAGTAATTAGTCTGATGCAAAACAGGTGTGCAAGTGTCAGAATTGTGGGTATGGAGTGGGGCGAGTGGGGTGATTTTGGTGGAAGTATATGATGAGGGATCAGTCATATCCTCAATGAAAACCCAAGAATGCTCCTTGAGTCCAATAACTCCTTTTGCCATAGTTATTCATTACAGCCATTTTACTCAAACAGGGTCTCCAACCCTGCTCCTGGAGATCTACAGAAGTTCAAATATTTTAATTAGTGCTGTCAATCGATTAAAAAAAAATTAACTAATTAATCGCACATTTTTCTAAAATTAATCGCGATTAATCGCGATTAATTCCACCTAACATTAAAGTTTTTAAATATATTTTTATATTGCAATAATTTCGCATTCAATCTTCAAATGTACAATGATTTCCTCTTTTTTTCTTTGGTTCTTGGATTAATAGACATCACAGCAGCTGGTTATTAGCTTATTTGCCTGCTATAGCTTTAAAAGCTGCTGCTGCTGAACGTGACACGGATCTGACATGCAACTCTCTTTACCTAACTTTCTACTAATGAGCTGAATCGGGTGTTTTAGATGAGGGAGACAGTGCTGGGGTGCCTCAGGACAGTTTTTTAAAATTTCAGAGGCATGTTCTTAAATGTGACGCATATATAACATATTGCATGCATGCACGCGGTTTTAAGGCAGCTTTAATCGCATTTTTGGTAACTTCATGCCTTAACTGACGGCATAACTAGGACATTGCATGCACGTAGTTTCTTTTGCTGTTTGATATGAAATGATACAGGCTACAGCGCGCGCCGGCACCTTTGTGTGTGTATTTGAAGAGCGCGCGCTACGAGCACAGTATCTTTTCCGCGCTCGTTTGACTCGCGCCTGGCGCGGAGGCGAAGTTAGAGCGCGTCTGAAACGTCTCCCGTTTGATGTGGTCATAAAGATGTTCTGCATCTAAATAAACGCAATCCTTTTCAAGAAAAAAGAGACAGAGGCAGCAGTTGCGAATGGGCCGGCCAACCCTAGCCCTGCCTCTGCGTTAATTGCGTTAAATATTTTTAACGCGTTAATCAGAAAAAATTAATCGCATGCGTTAACTCGCTAATTTTGACACCACTAATTTTAACACATTCGAAGCTCACATGGATCCGAAATTTCGCATACGCATATATGATCAGAACTCTAAACAACTCTCCATTGGAAATGAATGACTTCTGGTCTGCTGCTTGTCGTTTGTCAGAGATATTAGAAAGGCAGCTTTAGTTTCTTACAGGGGAACCGGAGTCTAAGATCACACATGGATAGCCAGCCTTACTGTGCCGACCCAGCTGGTAGGTGGAGTCTGGTCTGCGATGACAGTCTGCTTGCACATTTTGATGACAGAGTGCAGTTTGGAGGTGGACATGAGCATGACCATTTCAGATGACCTCACTTCAGCACATCTAGTCATCAATGGCAGGGACATCAGATGGTTTCCCTGACCAGCAGAGGACATCCAATAACCCATGGGAGGCAATGATTCCAATCTGATTGGTTAACCGGCAGCAAGGGGGTAGGAATTGTTCAAGTTCTCTCTGTCTGTCCATTGGATTGAGGATGATAACTAGACGATAGGTTGATGTAAACATTCAATTGTTTCAATTCAACCTAAAGCCGACTATACTCAATAGGTGGAGTGGGGGCACCAATCAGAGATGGTGTCCTTCGGTAATCCATATACTTCAAAGACGCACTGAAAGAGTAGTTCCATTTCCAGAGCAGAAGATACCAGTTAAGGCCAAGAATTACATGGTGGTTGGGGGAATGGATTGTGAGGAGGTTTGTGATATTTTGCCATTTCCCAACAGATGGCAATCTTGCTTTTTGGCATACAGAAGAAGAGAACACAGAAAACAGGAATGTTTAAAGAACTGGCAAACCCATAATCAATAGAAATTTCGCATTTAGCTTTTGAGAGCAGTGAACACTCGCCCTTGGTATTCCCTGGGACTCAGGATAAATGGGGTAGGCCTGATTGTCTACAATATACACATAGATTGAGGTGAATGCCTCTGGATCTCTGATCTTGAGAAAAAGTGGGTGTGTCCTAATTGCATGGGTTCTGATGCCTCAAAAGCAGGGGATGAATTAGTGCTGTGAGGGGACGGCAAGCACGAGTAAGGTAATCCAGATGAATGGAGAGATTTATGTATTGTTCAAGTGATATGCCCTCATCACAGCAAGCCAATTCAGACTGTAATTCAGGAAGCTTCAATGTGTCATCCACCCAGTTGATTTGGGCTGTGAGAGTGCAAAAACTCAATGCAAAATCAGCCACAGAACTCAGTGACAATAACACTTCACTGGCCTCCTTGCCCCCCTTAGGATGTTAAAAAGGATGTAAACAAAGACTGGTATTCCTCTGCCAAAATGGGGTAGCCCAGTCAAGTTCTCAAACTGTGAGAGATGAAATCATGAACAGTATTTTCGCTTCATCCAAGAGGTAAAGATGTGTGCTGTTGTGCTAGAAAGTAGGAAGGTTGTAGTAATAGGGAACCATTACATCATGCTGGAGTTCAAATTAAACTTATCTAGTAAAGCGAGAGTTGAATCCCATAGGACATAGACCTGGAGGGCTAAGGCTAGCAGTGGGTGAAGAATCGTTATTGAAACTAGGCATGCTCAGCAACTTCAAATGGGATGGAGTGCTTGCACCGATCTGACAAGTCCCTACAGTACACTACAGCAAACAGTGTTTGCACAATTGTTGATGATGAGAGGAGAGCATAGTAGCTTAGGAGGAGACTTCTGTTTGTCGTTTCTGCTTTTCTGCTGGATCCATGTTAGGCAAAGTTTTATGTAACACAGAGACTTGAGAGTTAGGATCCATGTGCAGTTTATTCATTGTGGATATTAGAATGACAATGAATGCCAACACAGCCACACTGGAAGTAGAGAGGTGATACAACATAACCATGGGCATCAAGCATGAGATACACAAAGTCCAGGAAATCTCATTAAGGGAATCAGAGTTCAAAGCATGAGAAATCAGTCCAAGATAATTCGTAAAGCTCCGAAATACTTTAAGCAAAATCAAAGAATGAACTGGTGTGACGTCTTTCAAACAAAATCAGGGCAAAACGATGTTTGTTTGGACTTTGTTTCCCGGAGTTCGAAACAGCTTGCCAAAACATACTTTCCTTGAAAAGTTCACTTCGCCTGGTAAACACTTTTGAATTACCATTGGTCTGTGGTGATTATGTAATAGGTAGGTGTGCTCTGAAGCTCCACCCTCTTTGACGTGGAAAAAGTCTCTGGTTCATTTACACTCTTGAGTTTGTCAAAGTCAGATGTCTGTGAGTAAAATCATAAACACTGGAGAGCTGATTTATAGTACAAACAGAAGTGTAATTCTAATCAATTCTAATGTTTTTAATGTTTAATACTGTAAACCTGTTTGGTTTAAAGCAATTTATTGCATGAAATTCTATGTAAATAAACATGATGTGACTTCATTTGACTGGAGTGCTGAATTGCAGAGCTCATGCAGACATATCCACATCATTATGATCAGATGCTTTCTTAACTGCTGTTTTCTCACTGCTGTCATTCTGTTGTGTGTCTGTTTTGTTATTGAGAGGAAAGCCCACAGCAAATTTTTACATCTTCATCTAAAAGGCAGCATTGGCAGCATGAGGATGTTCAGTAACAGTATACGCTTCAAAGGAATTTCCAACTTCTTTTTATGCTTTGAGTATATTGGGACTTTAAAGAGAGAAAGAAATCCAGCCACACATATACATACACAGGAGAACAGGAGCTGGGCAGAACCAGCAGGGACGCAGGAGATCAGAGTTGGAGCCAGTGGAGACAAGAGAAACAAGGAATCAAACTCTTCAAGAATATCAGTTAACATTGCAGAGGCCAGCTGCAGCTCACCCTCAGCATTGGGAGTGTGGGCAGGGAAATCCTCCTCCATGAGGCCTATGTTGACAAAACAAAAAAGAAAGGAAAATGACACAAGCTTTAAACTGTATTGGTCCTGTCTTCCATCGCATGTGGTTGCAGTACAAGTACGGCACAAAGGCAAATAATCAGAAAAAAGTCACTCAGTCACTCAGAAACACTCAGGAAAATGGATCACACAACACTTTAACATTGATGTAGACAGGAGAAAGGGAATCAGGAACACTAGGAGTATATATACACACGAGACCAAACAAGGAACTAATGAGTAAATTCAACAAACAGAGTGGGAAAACTGGAACAAATGACAGGAACACTGAAAACACAATGAAACAGAAAACAGAACATAACCCTGAAAAATATAATGTATTCTTAAATTCTAATTTAATAGTATTTCTGCAGCATGTCCATGGGGGTGGAAACATTTTGAAGTAGCCATGCAGAACTACTACATCGTCTCATTGTAGCATTTAATACTGAGAAGAACTGGTCTAGAGAAACACCTAAACAGTTGTGCCTCAGTAGGTCACCAGTAATTATGCTGCATTTCATGACATGTCGTAATTACCGCAACTTCGAGGTGACAACACATGACGTTCTACTCAGAGCTGTTCTCATCACTGAACTCTGAATTATGCATTTCAATGGCAACACTATCAACACCTAAACATAGCACAGCGGTCAGGTGGTACAGCGGTCATGTGGTACAAGTCATAGCTCTCAGAAAATTCCCAGTTTACAAGTTGTAATTACAAGTTCTACAAGGACATGAATGCTTTTTACAAGTTGGTATCTCATAATTACGATAATTATGACATGGCATAAATGTACCTTTAGTCTGATGCGATCAAGTGTGGTAGTGTCAGAATTCTGCGTATGGGACCTCTGGTGGTGCTCAGCAGAAACAACCCATTCAGAGGATGTTACATTAATGTACATGGTTAAAGGTTCGATAGGATCATTATTTAAGCTTCTACGTTCCACAGTCTTAACAGTATGTCAATACAACAAGAAATATAAGGGGAACCATTTAACTGAAATATTTTTTATTAAAAAATAATTTTAAAAATAGGTAAATGTGTGGGGTAATTAATAAAGCTTGGTGGAGTTTCTAAGAAGGAACGCTTAGGAGGAAAAAGTGAAATTGTGGTGTAGCTTTTACTTTGGGTCTCAAGGGCAAAACATCCCGTAGTGATTTTCAGTTTGAACCAAGTGGTATCTGCCACAGATTTCATTAGTAAGCCAAAATCATTTATTACTATCCCCCCACAGGCTGATAAATGAACTTCTCCAGGCACTCTGAAAACAGTGGAGAGCTCAAAGTAAAAGTGTTTTCTTTGCAAAGACCTTTATTGTCCTGTATAAACCTTAAATCTGTACATAACAAATAATTTAGTCTTTTTCAAAGGAAGATAAGGCAGATTATAGTTGTGTATTTTTTTAATACCCAGTAGGTTAGTTTACACCATGATTTGCTACATGTTATTGACAGGCAGATGGTATTAGCAAGATGAGACACGTAAATTCTAGAGAGCTCTTCATTGGACAGAGCTTTTTAATATGTAGGATAAGTCATCATTGTTTTCATGGAAGACAAAGACTTTTTAAATGTGCTAAAAAATTTCTGTTAACTTTTAGGACAACATTAGCATATAGATGACTTCAAAGCTAACAGAAATGGACTAAAAGCCACAGAACTCCAATTTAACACTTGATTCCAATGGCAAATCACAAATACAGCTGTCTTAGATGCGTGGTTCACATTGAACCATATGCTGTATGTACTGCACCTAAGTGAAATGCTGTGCATACAGTAAATAAATCGCCTAAATCTTGTTTTGAGTCTAACAGAATGTCTCTGCAGCTGAGTGCCATTTGCTCATCTTTAAGCATGTCTTATTTATCATCATTCCTCATGCAGATAAAAGTTTGGAGATGGATCAGGCTATTCCCTTTTCTTGACATTTAAATTTCATGTTTTGTGATACGTCTCTAAATCAATGATGAAATCACTGCTAAACATACTGTTGAATGAATACAAACATGTTCTTTTTTATATTCAAAATAAGGAACTCTGAGCTCACGATATTTAGTTTTACAAGAAATCCATTTACAGATTTAATATAGATGTTTACAGTTTTTGATATAGATTAGATTAATTTAACCTGAGATCAACACAACATTATTCTGCAACTGGTTATAATGTTTTCTACAATTTTCCATTCATACATCATGTTTATGTATATGTGAGGGCAGGAGCGCGGTAAATGGGGGGAAGGTTAGGACGGAATCTGATTTCTACTGAAGGGCTGAGGGGGAAAAAAGCAAACCAAAGTTAAAGTCTTTGTTGATTTTCAACCCTATAACAAACCTTTAAAGGCAAATCTACTGTGAGCAATGAAGTTGTGAGGTGTTGGCCATCAGTCCACATAATTTTTTTTAAATAATTGACTTAATCATAAATCCTGGGGAAAATAAACTACATTACCCATGATTCTGCAAAGATTCTCCACAAATCAGAGAACGGCAACAAATAAATTACAGCCACAGAGCTGCCTTTACTCCCATGAAGAATTGCAAATAATGTAATCGATTATGCAACATGCAATACTTCATGGTTGTAACGGGGCAAACAAGACGTGAGACGTGCGGATCCATGTGCAAGCTTTATTATAACAGACGTGGTCAACAAACACAGGCAGGGTCGAAACACCAGCAAACAGTTAAAACACAGGCAAGATGAAGAGTAATCCTAGGACAAGCATGGGTCTACGATCGGTGAGCAATATCCGGAGGGCTTGACAAGAGAGGTAATCCGATTACATGAGTGATAGTCCAGGCAGAAGCAAACAGAATCCAAACGGCAAGGCAAAGGGTTAATCCGAGAAACACATGCAAGAATCAGGCAACAGGCAAACACAAGATTAAACTAGACTAAGACAGGGAAACACAGAATGGCTCAATAATGCAGATAACACTAGGAGAGTGAAAAACGCAGAACAATACTCAGCAAACTGTGAAAGGAAGTCCAGTGTTTATGTAGGGTGTGTGATTGTGTGATAATTCTCAGGTGTGAGCATGATTGGGACAGCTGTGTGTACTTAGTGCAATGAATGATGGGAAATGCAGTCCGTGGGTGAAATGTAACTGTCTGTGTGGTGTGAGAGTCAATATGATGGAATAGCGACCTCTGATGGTGAGTGGGCGGAAGATCACGAACCGGATTCGTGACAATGGTACTGTAGTCTTTTTCTCAGTAAAGGTGTTAACTATACAGTCTTATAACTTTACTTTTTGTCTAATTTTCAGATTTTTTGCTTCAAATCAAAGATTGAACTGTGTGATAGCTGACTGGTCTGGTTCATGGCTTTTAACTTAACATGGATTTTAATGAAGACTTTTTAAAAGTCCTATGGGAAAAATACTTCTGGAACCAAGGAAGCTGAAAAATTGAGTGAGCACTGTTGCACTCTATTATGACGTATGAGTAGCTATATTAGTGATACTAAAATACTATTCCATTTTTATTTGTAACAACACAAATCAAAGTCATATATTCAGGCGGTATACAGGCTACAAGGTGTCAGTGTGTATTTTAGCTGGGTTCCCAACTATACTTAGAGAAATGTGGACATAACAGGTACTTGTATTGCTGTGTGTTGAGCAGTGGGAGCGAGGGGGGAGACCAGGGCTCTAACCTGAAATTGAGGGCACTTGTCCGCTGAAATTGGGGCCAGGAGATAGCATTTTATTTGAGATCACACTGCAGGCCTCAGGAGCAGAGCTCTCTAACAAGAACCACATGGTACTATGGAGACATTAGTGACAACACTGAGCGCCTCAGCGCTGAAGTCTTCATCTTATCCAGGTTTGCGGCCCTCTAGTGATGGCTGAGGTTTTAATGGATTAAGGTCAAGAAGTCTGAAACCAGATCAGAGTAAAAGGGCAAGATATGCCTGCAGCAAGAAACCTCAAAGTCCCAGTGGTGGAAATTGAACAACATTGTAGTACACATTATATAGCCAGGATAGTGTGAGTGTATTTTTCTTCAAATCCAAAACTGTTTAAAATCCTATGATATCCCTTGTGAAAAAGAACACTTTTGCATACTTTTAAAAAAGATTACTTATTAAAGTAATAATATTCTTAAGTGCAAATTGAATGTAATGTTTTCAGACACTTAACTGCATGTGATTCATAATTAAATGAAAATGTATTATTGTTTAAATGTATATTAGATGAAATTAGATGATCTTAAGAGTGATTTTTCGACCTGCTTAAGTAGGACTTCAGAACATTTTTTATCTAATTACATAATTTCTTGTATTGCTCACTCATAATTGTATTTTTGAAATGGATAGTGATATCCATTGATATGGTAAGTGTACTACTGAATGTACTGACAAGTATTTATGGTAAACTAAAATATGGTATTTCCATTGAAACATTTGTCATTTATTTACATACGTAATTACACATTTATAATTATGAAGGTACAATTAAAAATATTAACTTCAAATGTAATATTAAATAATATACTGGAATGTTAGGACGGCATACTGTATAAAGATGAAGTGAGGCTATAAGCTCTATATTACAGTATATACCCCAAACATATTCACACGTTATCATTACATGCACTACCATTATAATTATATGCAAGTACTTTACATGTGCTTTAGTTAGTCAACACATTAAGTGTACTTCTTTAAAGCAAAGAAAAAGACTTTAAAGTCAAACTTTTAATTTGACATTATTACAAGGTGCACTTTTTAAAAGTGTACCTAAGTGTGTTATGAAACAGTCATGAAAGTGAACTTTCTTCAAGTACACTTAAGTGGCATTTCATTAATATTATATTACCTGCAAGTACAGTTTTTTTATAAATATAATTTTAAGATTTGAAGTACACTACAAAATGTACATTTAATGCAATTAAGCACATTTTGATATTTGATTTGATATTTTATTAGATAATCTGGTGGGATATCAAAAACCAAGGCTTTACTGGTTTTGGAAGGCTAGAACCCTCTTTTACAATCAGATTGGAGCCCAGTTGAGGTGTTGTTTACTAGGCCTCAGCCGATAGATGGAGGGAAACGTGCAAAGCAACACCATTCCCTCAAATTATAAGCCATCAAGGAGCTACTTCAATTTCACCCTCCTAATTTAATGAGAGGAATAATGATACTGCAAAACAGGATAAAGGACTGTGTCTGTTTCAGATATAACAACCGGAAGGGTTTAAGGTAATTTGGCATCAAACATTTTGGGTGAATTAAATCCACTTTCTGAAAATAAAAAATACATTGCATTCCTCCCTGTGCAGATGAAACAGTGTTACATATTCAAATAATGCATAGGCCTACCCAATATACAGCAGGGTCCAAAAATTTAAGAGCATTTAAGAGAATTTAAGAGAAAGAAAGTGATTCTTTGTGTATCCTCTTGTACAGTTTTTTTTCTTTATAAATCTAAGCTTAATTGAAAATGTGGATTACAAAATGTTTTTGTATTTGGTTTGTTTTTTGCTCCTCCTTGTGTAAATCTACTGCATTGATCTACAGCATGATTTAAGAATGTTCCACTGATTTGTTCTGACTAACGATAAATAGAATTAAGACTCCATTAATCCATATAAACAAAAGTAGAAGTTAACTCCAGAAAGTACATTTCGGCAAATATTTTGCACAGATTATGAAGGCAAAGGCCAAAACTATAAATTTTGTCAGTTTTAATAGTCAAGTCTGTGGCAAATGCAAATCAAGACTTAATAACATGCTTGATTTATTTATTTTTTTTTAAATCAGTGTTGTCACACTAGGGTTTACGTGAGTTTTTCCAACATTTGAGTCACTGAAGAGGCTGTCGGGGCACAACTACTTCTTATGGATCCTTATATATACACTGTGTGCCGAATTATTAGGCAAGTTGATATTCTGGTCATATTTTTTTTTCCTAGAACATTTTACCAATCCCAAACCACATCAGTCTTAATAACTACTATTGATTTTGTATTTAATCATTTATAAGTGATATGTAATTGTCCAGGCAGGCTGAAAGTCAAAAACTCCTTATATTCAGGTGTGCCGAATTATTACGCATGTTTTCTTTTTCCAGCTAAAATGAGCCAAGAAAGAGACTGAACTCAGACTAAAAGTTAAAAATGATTAAATGCCCATGAGAAGGATGCAATACTAATGCAATAATAGAATTGCTACAAAGTGATATGATTATTGGGCAGCAAAATGCCCACAACAGAGTCAGAAAAACAGGTGGAGAAGAAATGACACGTTAACTGCAAAAGAATTAAGAATTAATGTGAAGAATTAGGTGAGAAACCATCAGCAACCATTTAGTCTCCAGCACCATCATTTTCCAGAACTGCAACCTTCCTGGAGTCTCCACAAGTCCAATGTGTCAGGTTCTCAGAGACTTTGCTTGGGCAAAAAATTCTTTAAAATGGCCCTCACTTAATAAGAATAACATGCTGAATAAGAAATGCATTAAGACTGATTTTGTATAGGCTTTATGGACAGATAAGTTGTGAGTGGTTCTTGAAGGACCAGCATCACATCCTCTTGTGCCACTGTTTGAAGAATTTATCTTCCAGAATGTGGCAGTAAGTTTTAGGAGCTCATTTTTAATCAATCCTTCAAGACAGACTTTTCAGGATAGGAGATGAACTAAAATGAGCTCCCAAAACTTACTGCCAGATTCTGGAAGATAAATTCTTCAAACAGTAGTACAAGAGGAAGTGATGCTGGTTCTTGAAGAGTCACTCACAACTTATCTGTCCATAACGCCTACACAAAATCAGTCTTAATGCATTTCTTATTCAGCATGTTATTCTTATTAAGTGAGGGCCATTTTAAAGAATTTTTTGCCCAAGCAAAGTCTCTGAGAACCTGACACATTGGACTTGTGGAGACTCCAGGAAGGTTGCAGTTCTGGAAAATGATGGTGCTGGAGACTAAATGGTTGCTGATGGTTTCTCACCTAATTCTTCACATTAATTCTTAATTCTTTTGCAGTTAACGTGTCTTTTCTTCTCCACCTGTTTTTTTCTGACCGTGCTGACCCAATGAGCATTTCGCTGCCCAATGGTCATGCCTTAACTTTGCTAATTTTATTATTGCATTAGTATTGCATCCTTCTCATGGGCATTTAATAATTTTTTTGCTTTTATTCTTGAGTTCAATCTCTTTTTTGGCTCATTTTATCTGTAAAAGAAAACCTGCCTAATAATTCTGCACACCTGAAATAAGGAGTTTTTGACTTTCAGCCTTCATGGACAAATATATATCACTTATAAATGATTAAATACAAAATCAATAGTAGTTATTAAGATTGATGTGGTTTGGAATTGGTAAAATGTTCTAGGAAAAAAAATATGACCAGAATATCAACTTGCCTAATAATTCTGCACACACTGTATATATATATATATATATATATATATATATATATATAGTGATCAGCCACAACAATAAAACCACCTGGCTAATATTGTGTAAAGGTCCCCCCTGTGCTGCCAAAACAGCTCTGATGCACTGAGGCATGGACTCCATGAGACTCGGAATGTGTCCTGTGGTTTCTGGTATCAAGGCATTAGCAGTAGAGCAGATCATTTAAGTCCTGCAAGTTGTGAGGTGGAGCCTCCATATTGGATTTACCGACCCCCCACATCCCATATATCCCATCGGTCTTTTGATCTGGGGAATTTGGTGGTGGGCAGGAGTCATTATTGGGACTTTGACCAGTCTGTTGCTGTGCAGCCCCATATGCAGCAAACTGCAATGCATCGTGACACCTTTCTATCATGGGCAACATTACGTTTTTCAGCAATCTGAGCTACAGTAACTCTTCTGTGTGACCAGACAAGCTAGCTTTCACTCCCCACCACTTTTGTTAGATACTAACCACTGTATTCCAGAAATACCCCACAAGACTTGCCATTTTGGATATGTTCTACCCATCACTATTGGACCCATGTCAAAGTCACTCAAATCTTTTTGCTTGCCCATTTTTCCAACACATGAAATTCAAGAATTTAATGTTCAATCGCTGCCTAATATGTTCCACCACTTGACATGTTATTTACAATATTATCCACTTAACCACTGTCAGTGGTTTTAATGTTGTGGTTGATCAGTGTATGGACACTCTGGGTCAAAAGTTCAACGATTTTGAAAGAAGTCTCTAATGCTAACCAAAGCTGCATCTATTTGATTAAAATACAGTAGAACAGTAATATTGTGAAATATTTTTACAATGTGAAATAACAGTTTTCTATTTGAAAGCATTTTAAAATATATAGTTTATTCCTTTTATTATGGCAAAGCTGAATTTTCAGCAGCCATTACTCCCCTTAGTACTCTTTGGTCTTTGGTGTCACATGAACCCCCTGATTTCTGCCCAAGAAACATTTCTTACTGTTATTAATATCTATCTATCTGTCTATATAAATGTCAAAATAGGGGAGAAAGCATAACAGATATAATATGTAAACATAAAACAACATACTCGTTCTGACCTGTACTTACTAAAATATAAGAATAAGTGATCATACTAAATTTTATTATATTTTAAGTGGTTAAAAACAACTTGCTGACAAAAACCTAGTGGTCTGATAGTACCAACGATTCGTAAAGATTTAAAAATGGCAAGTAATTAGTGTATGGGGACTGCACTCTGATCCCTAAATAGAGTATTTTATCTAATCATCTAATGATGATCATTTTAGTAAATAAACTATTGTTACACCGAATGGCATTTTTTACCATAATTTACAGAAAAAATATGTAATAGTCATTTTACATTTTAATGTACAAGGGAAAAAATTAAAGCTGTATTAAACATTTGTTATGGTGCTTGAAAACCCCCTTTCATCTTTGACCCACAAGATAAAACAAGAGCTGTGCTTCGTGTGATTTCTTTATTCTACAATTGATATTTACATGAGCGCATTAACAAAACATCAACAGCCTTTTTAAACTATAGCGAGTGAATAATTGTTCGGTTCTTCAGCTGCTCCACATACTCCTTGGCCTGGTCGAATCCTGTCTTCTGCTCGACTTTGGGCGGGACCCCCTCAACAAGCTTTATGAAGTAGTGGCAGTGCACTTTGTCCATGATGCCAAACATTCCACGTCCATGATAACGAATACGCTTTAGGTATTTTCCCTTGGCAGAGAATGATTCGGCTGTTGAAGTCAGACCAAAGAAAACAATAGAGATGTTACAATTAACAGTTTAAACTGTTTAAGAGCCATATTCATAAAATGACATTCAGTCCAGAAAATAAATACATAATTCAAAATAAAATACAAAAGAAGCATACATAACATATTACACATACAGTTGAAGTCAAAAGTTTACATACACCTTGCAGAATCTGCAAAATGTTAATTTTACCAAAATAAGAGATCATACAAAATGCATGTTATTTTTTATTTTGTACTGACCTGAATAAGGTATTTCACATAAAAGACATTTACATATAGTCCACAAGAGAAAATAATAGTTGAATTTATAAAAATGACCCTGTTCAAAAGTTTACAATCACTTGATTCTTAATACTGTGTTGTTACCGGAATGATCCATAGCTATGTTTTTTGTTGTTGTTGCTTTTGTATAGTGATAGTTGTTCATGAGTCCCTTGTTTGTCCTGAACAGTTAAACTGCATGCTGTTTTTCAGAAAAAAACCTTCAGGTCTCACAAATTCTGTGGTTTTTAAGCATTTTTGTGTATTTGAACCTTTTCCAACAATGACTGTTTGATTCTGAGATCCATCTTTTCACACTGAGGACAGATGAGGGACTCATATGCAGCTATTACAGAAGGTTCAAATGCTCACTTACGCTCTAGAAGGAAAAACGATGCATTAAGAGCCAGGTGTGTAAACTTTTGAACAGAATGAAGATGTGTACGTTTTTCTTTTCTTTTTTATTAGTACTTCAGAAGCTACAGAAGATACTTACACGTTTCACAGAAGACAAAATAAGTGAACTTTATCCTGATCTTCAAATTCAAAAAGCTTTCACCCCCCAGCTCTTAAAGGGGACCTATTATGCAAAAATCACTTTTATAAGCTGTTTGAACACAGTTGTGTGGCCGCAGTGTGTGAAAACAACCAGCCTATAATGTTAAAAATCCACCAACTAATTTTTTTATAAAACCAATAAGTCATAAACAGTCTCTCCAAATGAGCTGTTTCAGATTCTCCCTCTGTGCACGTCACTGAGGGGAAAAAGTCCCACCTATTAGTGACGCTCTCTGTCCTATTAGCATAAACACAGCCCTGAGTGAGAAGCTGCGGTCCGCCATTACTGGGGATATATACACTGTCAGCGTCAAAGGGGCTTTAAGGGGCTTTTTAGTGTTGTGTTTTAGGATGCACTAATGAACATAGGAGTCGCCATAATCTCCCCCCATCTGAGCCAAGGACACTGTGGTTAAATTACATTTTCGAAGGAAATATCCCGGAAAAAAATCAGTAACGTCCCCAATATGTTTAGGAATTAATACCAACGCTTCGTGCACGAACGTCAGCTCCAGACAAAGTAAGTATCACGCGTTTGTTTTCCAAATTGCCTTTCTGAAAGAGCTTCTTGGCACTCTGTAAGGCTTATTGCTAAAGCTATCATTGTCTCTGTGTGTTTTCGCTGATGCTACCTTCAAGTGCTACCAGAATGATCGTGAATAGGAATGTGGTAACAGTTAAAAGTTGCGTATGAAAGCAATGTGAGTCGATCGCTTGAAGTTGTCGAGCTCATAATCAGAAGTGGGACTTATAAAGTCTGTGATAGCATGAGACCAGCTATGTTGTTATTTTTATCCCGCCGTGCTCCCCGTCTGTGTAATTCATAAACGTGAATTTATTATGCACAGTATAATCAGATGACTGACTTTGAAACCGAGTAACAGGCTCGTATTAATAATGGAATGTTTATTTGCAAAGGCTAGCACTGCTAATGCGGAGCTGGAGCTCTTGAAGCTCCGCCCTCTTCTCCGGGAGCAACAGCTCACTCGCATTTAAAGCAACATACTCAAAACAGCGCGTTTTGGCTCACACCCTAAAAATGGCAATTTTAACAAGCTGTAAAAATTTATCTGTGGGGTATATTGAGCTAAAACTGCACATATACGCTCTGGGAACATCAGAGACTTATTTTACATCTTGTAAAAAGGGGCATAATAGGTCCCCTTTAATGCATTGTGTTTCCTTCTGAAGCATCAGCAAGCATTTGAACCTCCTGTAATAGTTGTATATCAGTGTGAAAAGATGGATCTTATAATCATACAGTCATTGTTGGAAAAGATTAAAATACACAAAAATGCTGAAAAAAAAAAAAACAGAATTTGTGGGACCTGAAGGATTTTTCTGAGGAACAGCAGGCAGTTAAACTGTTTAGGACAAAGGGACTCATGAACTATCACAAAACAAAACAAAACAAAACAAAACAAAACAAACAAACAAACAAACAGCTGTGGATGATTCAGGTAACAACACAGTATTAAGAATCAAGTTTATGTAAACTTTTGAAGGTTTGGTAATTTTTATAAATTCAGCTATTATTTTCTCTTGTGGAATATATGTAGGCTAAATGTCTTTTATGTGAAATATCTTATTCAGGTCAGTACTAAAAAAAAAAAAATAGCATGCATTTTGTATGATCCCTCTTATTTTGGTAAAATAATTAACATTTTGCAGATTCTGCAAGGTGTATGTAAACTTTTGACTTCAGCTGTAAAATACTGGCTTTTAATGAACTAAATGTAGATTTGTTTTGTGTCTTAAGCAAAACTACAAATTTTCTCAGAAAGTTTCACTCAAAACTTTTTGAATTCGAAATTGGCTAGCTTGCAAACACATCAAACACTTTTGCTAGTCTCTCAAAAAATTTGCTTGCAAATTATTTTTGGATTATTGAAATGTTTAACCCCCCCCCACTTCTCAGAATGCAATTTCAACTGAGGGGGACTAGAGCTGGCTGATAAATGAAATATAGTTTAAGCAGGTTAAAAATGTAACTCAAAAAAAAAAAAAAAAAAAAAAAAAAAAAAAAAAACACACATAACAAGTGTACTAATCATTTTCATGTTAATGTTTGGCATGTATCAGACTTACCAATATATAGATTTGATTTGTATTCCACACTGTGATTTCTGACTGCCATGTCCTGAGCTTCCAAAAGAACCTTTAACACAGATAAATAAAACTCACTACAGATTTCAAAACACGCTTTAGAAATGTTTTTTTTTTTTTAGAAAATACATATTTTAATCAATCTTATTTGAGCAGTTCAATAGATTTTCTTGTCATATCACTGTATGTAGTTTTACCTCTTTGATTATTTTAGCTCCCTTCTTGTCGTTGAACTCGAGCTGAGTGAGTGCCTGATCAATGGTCATACATCTGATCTGTAAAAACATTCATCACTAAAATAATGTAACGAACTATATATTATTACTCCATATGCCATGTTATCTACTAAAGCGCAGCTATCAGTTACTCACCAATTTAGCCAAATACCACATCTTGTCTTTACTGTATTTAATCTGGCGTCTGCAGTGATAGATCTCCTATTATATATACACACACACACACAGTCAAACCCACAATAATTTAACCCCATGAAGAACTTCATTACATTCAAAAGTAAATTAAAACAATTACTAACAGCACATCTGCGTGGTTCATCTTTCTGTTGTGGTGGATATACAATCAGATTTTTCCTTTCCCAGTGTTTGCTGTTTAATTCTGTACTTGTGTGAAGACATGACACCTGAGATAACGTTGATGAAGATCCAAGCAACCTGAAGACAGCAAGAAAGATTGTAAAACAATAAATAGGCTGCGTCTAAAAACCTAGAATCAAACAGCATCCATCTAGGTAGCGAAGTATGTTTTGAGACAATCACACTGATTATATTAGACTGCAGTTGGTGTCCTTTTACATATCACAGCAACTGCATATGATTTTCTTACCTAGAGCGAATATGTCCACAAACACGGCCAATGACGGCTAAACCTATCAATAATGTCCACATAATTTCCAGTTAAAACAAAATTAACGGAAATGCATATAGAAATGTAATTAAATAAAAAGCATATTTGGTTTAACTCACCAGCCCATGCCACCACGGACGCCGCCATATTGATTATCACGGTTCTTTTGATTCAGATCTTTTCAATGAGTCGGTTGAACCGACACCTCCGTTGAAACGAAACCACAGGTCTGATTTATTCGTTAGCAAAATCCGACTGAGATGTAAAAGATATGAGTGATTTATTCTTATTTTTTGCATTATTCATTGTCAATGAAAATATATATTTAGGTTCTTACTGACTTTGCGTTGTGTTTTATTAGCTAAATTGTGGCTGCAACAACTGAACAAGGACGAGTTAAATTACAATATACTCCCATATTCATAGAAAAAAGTAAGTGCCTACATAGATTTTCTGGTTTTAGAGTTTTAGAGCAGGTAATATGCCACGCTGCGGTATCATGGACTGAATCGATATTTTGTCAAATAAACCTTAAATGAATCGCTAAAGAGGTGTTTTGAACTACCTGAATGAACAGACTCTCGGAAATGAGAATCGGTTGAATATTTTACGACGCTTTGCTTTACGGCAAATGTCACTGCCGAATGAGTTTAAAGTTATACGTTTTATTATTATTGGTAGAATTGTTTCCAAAAAATAATTCTAATTACAAATAAGGCGTATAATATATATTTCTACCAACATATCTATTGAATATGACAGTCTTAAACAAAGATTTGACTGTCTCTATGGTAACACTGTCCTTTCTCGCGTTCCGTATAATTTTTTACAGCACACGCTGTTGATATTCGGCACCCGGTGTGTTTTCGGCAGCATGAGTAGATGTGAGAAGTGAAGTTACTGTCACTGTCCGTGAATTTATTCTCTGATCTTGATGCAGCGGTCATCTTCTCTTTATAATGCACCAAAGACATCTGCCAGCGTCTCCAAACTGGTACTGTTCACGCTGCAGTGACATTAATGGAAAGGGAGTACTGGGTTTTGGAGCAAAGAATTCAATCTATCTGCTAAATGTTACTGTAGCATCTCCAGCAGTAACAGGTATGAGCTCAGGATGCTGTAATTCAGTGCTTTGCTTTTGCAAATTCACATTGATCTGATTAGACCTCCTTTCTGCAGGTGAACTCACTGGGCACACTGAAAGAGTTTCTGGTTTTGCATTTTGCTCCCATGATGGACAAGAACACATTTGCGCAAGCACTTCAGATGATAAGACAGTCAAAATCTGGGACGCTGAGCAGAAAATTCTGTTGAAAGAGCACAATGTCCACCAAGTGAGTGAATATTCTACCTGTCATTCTTAAAGTGTTGTGACTGGCTTGCAGTTTGAAGTTTTGTACTATATTACAGTGTTCTTTCTGGCATTTACTACAGTGGTAAAAGTGTAGCTTCCGGACTTAACAATAACTTTTTACTTGCCCTGACAACAGTTTCATTGCCTCCAAATTAAATAAGTGTTATTTTTGTCAGTATATTTAAAATGTTGTTAAATTAATATTAATAATAAAAAATACAGAGTAACTGTATATTTCATTAAACAACTTCACTTTTGTATTTATTTTTTTTATTTATTTTTTAAAATTTAGATTTTTAATTGGCAGTTAACATTTTTTGCATCTGTACTGTAACTCCACGACAGCCATAAAATCAGAACTAACTTTGCTGAAAATAATGGCCTACTATGCAAAACATAATTTGTTTCTAATTGTTTTTAATTAGACAGAGTTTGCAACAACAATATAAACAGATGAACAGAAATTGTGATTATCTTTTCTTTTTTCTTTTTGTGACTAATATCCAAGCTAAACGGTTTCTCGAGCGAGAAACAGTGTAGGGTGGGACTTTCCCCCCCCATTTTGATTAAAAATTACAAGAGCACATGATTTTTTTGTTTTCTTTTTTTTAAAAGTAATGATATGCATGAATAAACCATTTATAATAAACCCTGCAGTATTCTATAAAAGGTATGAATTGTCCATTTTGCATTTATGGTGACTTTAAATATATTACAATATACCAACTTCAGGTTTGCAAGGCACAAAACACATACACATTATCAGCAAATGAAAATCATGGTCATTGACATACCATATGTGTTCGTGTTTGAACAGAGCACCATCTCTGCAGTCCACTGGTCTCCGGTGCAGAAACTTCTGCTAGTCACCGGAGATGAAAAAGGCATTGTGGTGTGCTATTGGTTTAGCAGTAATGACACCCAGAGCTTCTTCCCTGAACCTCGAACAATCTTCTGCTTATCCTGCTCTCCACATGAGGAAAACTATATTGCAGTGGGGTAAAGGCTCATTGTATTACTATTTAATATGCATTGGTTGTGATCATAGAGAGCTCTAGACTCATCAGCGGTGCATGCTAACTGTTTATGCTTCTTTTTAAAGGTATAAGGATGGAATGATAGTAGTGAACAATCCATCAGCAATAAGTGATTCCCAGCTCCTCTTTAACGCACTCCGCAATTGAGCGAGTAACAACAAATTGCTTACTTTCCCTCCGTTGATTTTGTTGGATAATCAAGGAATGAAGACTTAATTTCACCTCACCGCAGAGAAATGACACATTCATCACTGTCTCCATCTCCGATGCTCAAGGGGGTGGAGATAATTGCTTTTGTTTGTTCAGAGGGGTATGAACAATAGTAATAGTGATGTTGCTGCTAATAATTATGTATGTATTTGGCTCAGGGGGATCAGGAGACAAGCCGTCCTACAGCTTATACAGCTGTGCCGGAGAGGGGGTCATCTTCCAGCATGACCCCTGGAAGCTCTCAGGGGAGGCCAGTAACATTGACAAACTCATCCGAGACACCAACAACATCAAAGTAAGATGAAAAATTAATTGTTCATATTCGTCTTTATGTATATTTATCTAAATAAAGCATTATTCTGTTATTCAGCACAAGACACCCCCACACACAGACCTCAGCTGGAAGCTGGACGGCAGTGTTTTGGCCATTGGAAATGAAGATGGGTAATAATGCTGATCAAAACGATTTCTTCTTCCTCAAGTAATAAATCGATTCATTATATTTATCAATCTCTAAATCATTTGTTAATCTAGATAAGTGGTAATCTAGATCAGTACACATTTCTGGAGCCCACCCCTCCCTTGCACTGCACAATGTATAATTTATGAAATGATTAAAAAAAAATAATGTTAATTTATGTAGTGGTTTACACTAATGTTTGAAACTTTGGGGTCTGATTTATTTATTTATTTAATTACTTATTATATTTGTTAATATAATGTTTCTCCACATAGCTTTGATTACATCAGCAGAAAAGAAAAATCGTCTATTTCATTTAGCACAGATGAATCAGGCACAGTTTGATTTCATGTTGTCTTTAAATAGGAATTGTATCTTATGCAATAATTTAATTTAAAGTATTACTTATCAAAGAGTTTGTGTCAAGTGTCTCACTCCATAAGAGTTTTTGTTTTAGGTCCATAGAGGTATTGAAGGCTCCCATGCTGAAGCTCTTGTGCACAGTGCAGCAGCATCATAAGATCGTTAATTCACTGCGCTGGCACCATGAGCACTCATCTCAGAATGAGCTGCAGTATCTGCTGGCATCCGGCTCCAGTAATGCCATAGTCTATGTTCATGACCTAAGGAGCGTCATAGGTGAGAATCAGCTCTTCATCCTTGTTTAATTGTTCATGTTTCTATCCTTGTTGGCTGTTCTATGCATACAGAAAATACTATGGGTATAGTAAGAACAGTATGATATTCTGAGCATAGCCAATGAATTTGCATGTTTTTCTCATTTGTTTTTTTTCTGTTACAGAAACTCCATCAGAGGGTCCAGTGCTGATGACTGAACCTTTCAGAACTCTCTCTGGTCACACTAACAAAATCACCAGCCTAGCCTGGAGCCCCCATCATGATGGTCGTCTGGTGACAGTATGTTATGATGGAACTGCTCAGGCAAGTTAAACTTTTTTGGTAAAAGTGATTAGAAAATAAAAAACTTCTTATTTCCCAGTAATATCATAGAAATCAAGGGTATTTTATCTGGAAATTTCATGAAAATATAATGAATAATATTGTGTTTTGGATTATCCAGTTATAAATTTGATTAGTGTGGATTGTCCTAATAAAATAATAATTCTTAATGATTTTCACAGGTGTGGGATGTGCTGAAAGAGGAGCCGGTGTGTAACTACAGGGGTCACTCGGGCCGACTACTGTGCGTGCAGTGGTCCACTGTTCACCCAGACCTAGTCTGGACCGGTGGAGATGACTTCACCCTCCATGAATGGGCCGTATCCAAGCAGGAACATGTAACACCTCCCAAGGGTATGTATGAGCTGATCCTGAATTAAAGAAATAATTCACCCTAGAAATGAACATTTTATCATCATATACCGCCTAGGTCCATTGTGACGACAGTATAAAGTATGTATCACTGTATATAATGTTTATTCCACTGTATGTAAATATAGCAGCGTAGCACATTACTAAAAGTTATTGATATGCAAGAGTGATATAAAAACATGTATTAATGAGAAAATAAATAGTAGGAAGTGCTTGTTGTTAAATAGAGTTATTAAGCGCAATATGCAGTGTTAGTTTAACAATTGATTATTCAGTTTCTGTTCATTTGGGAGCCACAAGTTTGAGTCTGGTCTGTGCCATTTCCCAATAATTGCACAGTTTCACTCTAATAGAGTCAAAATCTCTAATCAAAATATATAAATATAGTATAAAATATATAAATAATTTGAATCATTAACTGTTCACGTACCTTTAATGTTTTCATCAACAGGTAAGAAACGTGTTGAGATGGAGAAAAAGAGAGGACCGCAGAAAAAGTCCAAGAAGAAAAAGAAGGCACCAGAAAAAGGAGGGATGAAGGCAGAAGAAAGGGAATTGCCTTTAGGTGAAGAAATTAAAGGAGCAGCAGGCAGTGGAGCAGAAGAGGGCCAATCAGACAATGACGAGGAGGAAGAGGAGAGGGAGAACACAGACGGTCCATCCGTCACGGGTAACGGCCCATCTTTCTTGCTTTCATCTCTCGCTGTCTCTTCCGCGTCCTCTCACTTTTGGGCTTCCAGCGCAGTCTTTGAAATGTCACTCCAGTTGTCTGGGTGTCGTGTGATGAATAACCTTTATCATTGGGGTCCCAGGCTGGTCCAGAGAGAGCAGTGTGGACACACGTGGCACTGAGAGGGTTCAAAATGGAGAAAAGTTCAGTCATGCAGTTAAAAAGGAGGTCAAAGAGGAGAAGAAAAGAGAGAAACCAGGTCAGTCTCTGCTTTGTCTGTGTGTAGTCAATATATTTTTCTTATTACTTCTTTTTTTTTTTTTTTTTGGAAAATATGTAGCATGCAGAAAATCTGTTATTATGAAATGGATAATTCAGATTCTGAACTGATTGTAAAATGCAGCTAAATAAATGCATTTGTGACCACATATTCTATAATAATTGCGGCTTGTTGATGCATTGTTTGGCAACTATAATGGCCAGTTATTATTGTAATTATTATTGTATATAATAATAATAATAATTAGTATTATTGTTATTAACAATAATATTAGTTAATTAATAATTTATTTATTTATTAGTTAATTTAATTAACCAATTTATGTTAAACATATTTAAATAAATTAATTAAACCAGAAAAAAAAATAGCGTATGGTGTTACGTGTAATTGACATTAAATCTGTTCTGAGAAATCAAAAATATTGGAAAGGTTGTTATGGTATTTTGTTTCCTATTTTGTAATATTATTTTAGATCTGTCTTTAAAAAAGAGAAAGCCACGCTCCATTCTCCCGTTGAGTACTTCTATGGATCACCGACCCAAAGAGGAACTTCAACATGACTGTCTGACACTGGCAGCTGTAAGATACTCACATGGTAAGTAAGGAGCCCAACATCAGTTTTAAGAATATATATAAAACATTTACCCATCTTTTGAAGATAAGCATATTCTAAGTTATTAAATTGAAATGAGTAAATCTCTGAGATGTTTACTGAGGTATAATACTGCAGTTGCCTTGGTGAGACACTTTCTGTTTTAGAAGAGGTTTGGTGTTTAAGTAACATGCTTAAAATGAAATGCTGAAAGATTAATCAAATGCAGTTTATGAAATTTCAGAAACATCGTTAACAAAAAAATGTAAAATGTTGTTTTGGCCTCACACCATAGCTTTACCATGGGATTCTAAGATTTACCATGGACTGTCAGTTTTGACACATCAATTTTTTTTTCTTTTTTTAAATTTAAAGTCTCTTATGCATTCCAATCTCCATTTCTTGTAAAATGCAATGTTGTAAAATGTTATTACATTGTTATTGCAAGTTTACAATAACTTTTTCTATTTTAAAATGTCATTTGTTCCTGTGATGACAATGCTAAAGTTTCAGCAGCCGTTACAAAAAACAAACCTTTGATGAATAGAAACTTCAAAAAACAGCATTTATTAAATTTATTTAAATTTATTTTTGTAACATTTTCAATGTCTTTACTGTCATTTTTGAACAGTTTAAAGTGTCTTTGCTGTATAAAAAAATCTTAGTGACACCAAACATTTGAACAGTGGTATGGTTAATGGTTAATATGAAAATCATTCATTTCTTTATATCAGTTTACCATAGTAATGCCATCAGATATAATAGGAGTACCATGGTACTGGCCCAGCACTTTTTATAAGAAATATTTGCTTGTCTTCTCATGTAGAGCTCAGTTTGAACTGCTGCAGTGACAAAATGAGAGGAAACAAGTAATTACAATGTACATAGTGCATTTCCTTTCCCTTCTGCTCCTCAGGGCAAAGCGGAACATGTGTTCCAGGATCTGGAGATCATATTCAGCTTGGCCTGTTCACAGACAGGGATGCCCTCTACAGGATGTTTCAGGAGGAAGGTGAGTCAGGCACAGAAACAGCTGAACTCAGTGTAGGGTAGTGTCAGTATCTGCTAGTATGCTGAACATCATCATCACATGAATCATGGAGTCACTAAGTTGGAATCAGTATTAAGTTCATGCTGGTGTTTTGAACAGAGGAGAGCCACGTGGAAGCTGGTCATTATGACTCAATGGTGTATCTGAGGCTGTGGAAAGGAGATCTGATTGGAGCAATAAATCTTGCTGCAGAGAAAGGAGAACTGACTGACCATCTCCTCAGTTTAGCTCCAATGGGTAAGACGTCTGGCAGTATTATGGCTGCTGAACAAAGTTGTACTGTGAGGGGAAAAAATTATATATACACGTTCATCTCAAAAAATTAAAATATCGTGAAAAAGTTCATTTTTTATTTGTAACTTATTTAAAAAATTGAAACATTCAGATTTTCTAGATTCATTACATGGAAAGTAAAACATTTCAAAAGTTTTTTTGTTTTAATTTTGATGATTAGAGTTTATAGCTCATGAAAGTCAAAAATCCAGGATCTCAAAATATTAGAATATTTATATTTGAATTTCATTAAATGACCATCCCTACAGTATAAATTGCGGGAATCTCTTGTTCTTTGAAACCACAATAATGGAGAAGAATGCTGACTTGACAGTGGTCCAGAAGACAATCATTGACACCCTCCACAAAGAGGGTAAATCACAGAAGGTCATTACTGAAAGGGGTGGCTGTTCACAGAGTGCTGTATCAAAGCATATTAAATGCAAAGTTGACTGGAAGGAAGAAATTGGGTAGGAAAAGGTGCACAAGCAACAGGGATGACCACAAGCTTGAGAATACTGTCAAGCAAAGCTGATTCAAACACTTGGGAGAGCTTCACAAGGAGTGGACTGAAGCTGGAGTCAGTGCATCAAGAGTCACCACGCTCAGACGTCTTCAGGAAAAGGGCTACCAAGCCACTTCTGAAACAGAAACAACATCAGAAGCATCTTACCTGGGCTAAGGAGAAAAAGAACTGGACTGTTGCTCAGTGGTCCAAAGTCCTCTTTTCAGATAAAAGTACATTTTGCATTTCATTTGGAAATCAAGGTCTGGAGTCTGGAGGAAGACTGGAGAGGCACAGAATCCAAGCTGCTTGAAGTCCAGTGTGAAGTTTCTGAAGTCAGTGATGGTTTGGGGTGCCGTGACATCTGCTGGTGTTGGTCCATTGTTTTTTATCAAGTCCAAAGTCAATGCAGCTGTCTACCAGAAGATTTTGGAGCACTTTATGCTGACAAGCTTTATGGAGATGCTGATTTCCTTTTCCAGCAGGACTTTAGCACCTGCCCACAGTGCCAAAACCACTTCCAAGTGGTTTGCTGACCATGATATTATTGTGCTTGATTGGCCAGCCAACATGCCTGACCTGAACCCCATATGGAATCTATGGGATATTTTTAAGAGAAAGATGAGAAACAGTCGATCCAACAATACAGACGAGCTGAAGACTCAATAGTGCCTCAGCAGTGCCACAGGCTGATCGCTTCCATGCCACACCTCACTGATGCTGCAATTTTTGTGCTCAAGGAGCCCTGACCAAGTATTGAGTGCATAAATGAACATACTTTAAAGAACTTGAACTTTTCTGTTCTGCAAATCCTTTTTTTTATTGCTCTTAGGAAATATTCTAATATTTTGAGATACTGGATTTTTGACTTTCATGAGCTGTAAGCTCTAATCACCAAAATTAAAACCAAAAAAACTTTTGAAATGTTTTACTTTACATGTAATGAATTTAGAATATATGAAAGTTTCGCTTTTTGAAATAAGTTACAAATAAAAAATAAACTTTTTCACGATATTCTAATTTTTGGAGATGCACCTGTGTATGTCTGTAAGGGAATAAATATATAATTCTAAAATTATATATATAAAATAATTACATATAATTGTAAAATTAAGTAAATAAAAATATAATTATTATTCAAATATATATTTATATTAATGAGTAATTTTTGGGTTATTCAAAACTTTAAAAAAAACATGCAATGTCAGAAATGTCAAAAAGTTTAATACAGAAAAAAAGTCTAAAAAATTAATTTCTTGAAAAATACTTGACAAACTTTTATTTAAAAAAAAAAAGAAAAACAGTTTTGTTTAAAAATATTGACCAGCCATTGTGGTATGTTGTCATGTGATATGAAAATCATAGACAGAACTGATTTTTTTTTGGACATATATGACAAGGTTTGTACAAATTTTCAAATGTCAAGTGGAATGACCCCAAGAAAATGTATGATTATTTACTTCTTTTTTTTATTATTGAGTTACACACATAATGGTTTGTACACACATTTTCAAAGATGTCATTAGTAATTACTTCTTTAGATTTTATTACTTTAGATATGTGACACTGGACCACAAAACCAGTCTAGCACAGGTATATTTGTAGCAATAGCCAAAAATAAATTGTATGGATCAAAATTATTATTTTTCTTTTATGCCAAAAATCATTAGGATATTAAGTAAAGATCATGTTCCATGAAGATATTTTGTAAATTGCCTACCGTAAATATATCAAAACTTAATTTTTGACTAGTACTATGCATTGCTAAGAACTTCATTTGGACAATTTTAAAGGCGATTTTTCTCAATATTTAGATTTTTTTTGCAATCTCAGATTCCAGATTTTCAAATAGTTGTATCTCAGCCAAATATTGTTCTCTCCTAACAAACCATACACCAATGGAAAGCTTATTTAGCTTATTTATTCAACTTTCAGATGATGTGTAAATCTCAATTTAAAAAAAAAAAAAAAAAAAAAGACCCTTATGACTGGTTTTGTGGTCCAGGGTCACATATGGTTACACCACTTTACATTTTCAAGCCATCAAAACTTCAAACTTTTGGTTAAAAATAGGTATAAATATTTTCCAAAAAATTACACAAGCTTAGACGCAAAGGTCTTGGCGCATGCATTTAAAGATTTCTCCTTTTTATTTTTCTGGACATCTCTATTTGACATTGACCCTCTCTCAGCTGGTTATCAAGTGTGGGCCAGGACTGTAGAGTCATATGTGAAGCAGCTCTGCCACCACGAGCAGTTCCTCAAAGCAGCATCACATCTCGTCTCCATCCATAAACTCTATGAGGCCATCAGCCTTCTGAAGAGCCACCAGTTCTACCGGTTAGAAACATCACAATAGGCAATTGTGTGTTATGTCAGTGGTGTTTGGCCTGAGCAGAAGTTAACGTTTGTTTACATTAAATCCTCAGGGAGGCCATAGCTTTAGCAAGAGCCAGACTCCAGCCGGAGGACCCTGTGCTGAAAGATCTCTTCATGAGCTGGGCTGCAGTGCTTGAAAAGGATGGCCATTATGCTACTGCAGCAAAATGGTAAGTGAAAACAATGTAGAGGTATAAAAACATGCATGTGGAGGTATGCGTGTAAGATGAAAGGCAGCTACAGTAAATATTACATTTTTTGTAATTGAGTTTATTTAAAATGTGTATTCTACAATTAACTGAATATCAATTTAACATTTACTAGATCTTAATATTATATGTATAAAATTTAATTTTTATACATTTCAGGAAATTATATGTATATGTATGTGTGTGTGTGTGTATATATAGATAGATAGATAGATAGTTACAATAACCAAACCAAAACACACTGCCTTAGAAGATCTCAAATACAAGGTTACAATCAATTTAAAAAAGTCACAATAAGTAAATAATGATGGAAAAAAGGAAGTAATTGGTGAAAAAATATAGCTGGATCAAGGATATCAGAGTTCAACAGGGTTACTCCAAGTGTTGGTCATCATGAGCCCTGCACAATCACATATGCAAAAATAAACTAACAGAAAAAAGAAGCAAAATATACATGTAGAGAGGTATACTGGGAAAGGTACAGTCAACAGCAGTAAATCTCATTACACTCCATTGAGTCAATGTATGATACAAAATTAAGTAATGTAATTAAAAACTACTTAAACTGACTAAAAAAGCATTTTCTTTCTTCACCTGTCAGTTACCTTGCCGCAGACTCGAGGTTTGATGCAGCTAAAGTGATTGCCAAGAAGGGGGATGTGATATCGCTAAGGACTGCGGCTAATCTGGCGCAGATATCAGGAGAAAGTGAGCTTGCACGTTCTCTCTCTCTGAGGTGCACCAAAGACTTGATGCTTTTCCAGGACTGGGCTGCAGTGCAGGAAGTCCTGAGGACACAAGACTCGCTTTTGGTTTGTTTTCAGCTGTTGGTTTTTAGATACACATGTATATTCAATAAATTAGTATGTTAAATTGACACTGATATGAATATTATTTTTATTTATGCGTGTTTTATTTATATTTTTAAGTGTTTTCCTTTAGTAGGTTTTGCTCTTGTTATTTTTGTATTGCCAGTAATAAGTTTTAATATTAGAAAATAAATATTATGAAGCATCTTTCACTCCCGTTCTTCACAGGGTCACAGACTGGTGTTCTGTGTTAATGAGATCCTCACTCAAAGACTGGCAGATACAGATGTGGTCACCTGGAGTGTGGCTTCTTCACACACCTGGTCTAAGCCCTGTGAGGAGAACTTCCTCTCCACGGTGCACAGAGTGTGGCATAGCGAGTTTGGAGTGGCGGCTGCTGACCTGATCAAAGTGAAATCGTTCCATCAACAGCTGAGAGCCATTGAGAATTCTCCTGCCACCTCTAGTGTTCCTCTGAAGCAAGTATGTGTGAAAATAAGATGCCAGCAGATACACTTTTCAAACTGCAGACTGAGAGATCTAATATAATATGCAGTGTTACAGAATGTGCAAAAGGAACCATCAAAATAAAGTGAAACCCAACACTGTTTACTACAGATTACTGTATACTATTGTACAGTTATATGTTAGTATTACATCAGCCATTCAGTTATCTATTATAGTGTCTACCTTTGTCTCTAGATCATTTTTGACCAGAATTATTTTTCATAGACAGTATTGATTAAAAAAACTAATATAAGATATCTCTTTGATGTCATCATCAAATTCACCAATCTTCCATTTATGTTGTATACAGCTCTTATTTCACATCTCTTTGGATGTGACACTGTGTGCTTTGAGTCAGCTGCTGTGTGATTGGCCATCTGTTCTAGAGGAGCTACTGCGAGCTCTGACTCGAGGTTTTGAGGCGGGACACTTCACGCTAATGACGGAAATGTGCCAGCTGCTTCTAACACAAGGTTAGACGTCAATATAATCATGTTTTGAAATATACCACATTCACATTGTACAACAAAATGAAGTCACTTCAAATGAACTTTAAAGTGGACGGTTCAAATTAGGGATGGACACATTTACACAGTGAAGACTATGCAGCATAACATAAGTCGTATTTCTTATTTCTAGTGCTTGATTTTTTTTTTTTTTTTTATGTAGGTTGATTTCATTTGTGTCTGTTCTATTGTGGTTTGGTTTTTTTATCACAGACTTTTTTTTTGGCGAAAAAACTTCTTTGTGCGATTAAAATTGATTACAAGAATTATGACACTTCAGTGGTATCAAACATTTTATCATAAAAGCCTTACTTAAAGCAAAAATAAATCTATCATGATATATATCATTAGCATGAAATAAAATTACTTGTATCATGATATAAGATTTTGATCATATCGCCCACCCTGAGTTCAAATCTTTTTCTTTTTTTTATTTATTGCAGGTTTGGAGTCTGTGACATTCTACAAACAGAAACTAGACCCAACTGATGAAAGAGGCTTGGTAATTTCTCAAAGTGTGGAGGCGTTTGTCTGTTATCAGCTCATGTATAAGAAATGGTGGAACTACAGTGCTGAAACATCAGCTTTGACCAATAACACAGTCACCAATGGTCACTGTTTAACAGAGAAGAACCACAGTGAAGTTGAAGCAAACTGTAACGGAGAAGCTCAATCAGATGTCATTTACTCTGAGGGCTTCTGGAAGGTTCTTCTCTCTGAACCTCACGCCAATATTCAGGCCACCCAGAGAGCCATAGCAGAGATTCAGAGGAGAGTCACTAGTTTGATCCAGCAGCACAACCAGTGTAAAGACTCTCATGTGAGCCCACATGCACTTAGTACCTCTCAGCCTGAAACTTCAGAGGAACATGGAGGATCTGTGAGTGGGAAAAGGTATTTCTAAGGCTGTACCCTTTGAATCATTTGTGCTTTGATTCCGGTGCTTCAAAGAAATGTCTAACAGCTCCTTTTTGTCCCTCTTAAGCAGTGAATCTATCTCTACACTGACTGCCCAGGTTGCTGAACACCACAAAGCACTCACTGCTATTCCTGAGCTTGTCAAAGTAAGTGGCATCTGTTTTAACATGCATCATATTTTATGGCTGCTTTGTTTCTTATCAATAACAATGTTTTCTTATCAATATATAATTGCACATGAGATGCATATTATTGACATTCTCTCCCCCCCCCCATTTTAGAAATACCCATTTCCAGACGTCATGGAATGTTGTATTGTCCTGCTGCACATGGGAAAACACTTTACTCTGTTTCCACAGCACATCTGCTCCGAAGCAACAACTTTGTTGCGTAAATATGGAACTACAGAATCGCTCTGTAAAGCCTGGAAGAGACTGACACAATAACACTTATAGCACTTAGTGTTTTTGATATGCAATTACTGTTTGGTATGTAAAGTTCACTTGACTAATCTATGTAATAAAAAAATCCCCCACAATTTACTGTTGTTACTGAAGCAAGTTCCTGTCATTCAGGGACTACCAAATGTTTTTTTGATGTTTTTGTTTTTACTTTTACACCTTTGTAATTTCCGATTAGCTTTTTATCCACACGCAAACCCCAGTTTTATATATGCTATTTTATTTTAAGATTCAAAAATTTTACATGTAGTTTCTGCAGCGACAGATCTTTCTCCATATTGTGGTGTACATTTGAATGAAAAAGAAAAAAAAAGTAGTTGTTGACTGGCAGATTTGAACGTGATAGAAAAGGGGCAGGGTTTAATTAGACTAAATGATTTGAGAAGTCCGGCATAGGTCACATTTCACTGAACGTTTCATGAAAATTTATTTTAAAAAAAAAAATAGAAAAAAAACATGCACGGATGAATTGTTCTTACTAAGATGGGTAAAATGGTAAATTTCATGTTGACTTTAAAAGCTGGAACAAAGGGTCAGTTTTCAGAACACGTGCCTTGTAAGTAGACATGAGACCATTGTGGCGATAGAAAACATTTTAATACATAACTGTGCCTCGAACAACAGATACAATAAAAACACGTACCACAAACAGTCAAGATTGTGAGACGAACACATTTAAAACAGTCACATAGGACCAGTGGACTCGTGTTCCCAAAGATGCCCCAAACCTGAATCTAAAATGTATTCCTTACAGAAAAACTGCTTAAAGATAGCAGTTTCTTTCGAAAGTTTAGATTTTAATATACATACATGCTGGCATATTTTAAAAACACAACCCCACAGTCATGTGTACCAATAGTGAGAGGGCATTTCCTCATCTCAGTAATGATATTTTCTAGAAAGGCTCAAGATTTATTCAAAACATTTCTAAAAAGGACTGAGTATATTAAAATGCCTGGAGTCTTGTAAGCCATAAGATACACAAGCGCTGGTCCCATGCTTAAAACAATGGTGTTTTTAATACTGTAAAACAAGATAAAATTTTCAATTTTCAGCTGATGGAAGAAATAGGATCACATCTGGAGTCCTGGAACATTGCAATGTGATGGACTACAGAGCAGAACACAATCTGAGATTAGCTTGTTTGCATTTCCCAATGTCCCTTTAAGAACGCGTGAATCATTTGAAATCATCTTTGTAAAGAACAGGAAAGAACAATATCTGCTGGGTGAGATTAAAACAAGTGCGTCATCCACTAGATTTTGGTCAGTGCTTGTTGTTGGTTTCCTCCTGTGAGGAGTTAGAGATTCCATTCTGACTTTGAGAGGAACCGGATCCCAGGCCATAGAGCCGCCCACAGTACTTGGCATCATCAATGTTGTCTTCAAAAAACAACTGGGGAAAAAAAAAACAACAACAACATGACAGCAGAATAAAGGTTAGGACTGATCAGCTAAAATCCCATTCTTCAGCTATGGTCTCATTTGGTCAATATTAACCTCTTTCATGCGGAAGAAAGCCATTCCAGTGAGCAGCGAGTCTGAGCCAGCCTGATGCTGCCTGCCGATCCTTTTTAGCTCCAGCTGGTCTGCCACCTCCTGAAGTCCACCCTAAACACAGCAAAAAAAATAAAAAATAAATAAAATTAACAATAACAGTAACATCTATACAACATGGGGTAAAGTATTTTTCATACCTTAAGGTTTTTGCAGCTCTTCATAAGATATTTGACGTCATAAATGGCTGGGAAGAAAAGATTTAAGATCTGAAAGAATTCATGTTCCTCTTCTGGCAACCGGGAATCTGTGAGCAGCTTCACCAGGTAACCAAAATCATACCCACTAGTGAGAACAGAGAAAGTACATAAAAATCTTTGTGCCATTCAACATAACATTTTCTGGAATACAAGTCATATTTATTTTATTTGAAATGTGCTGCAACTTATATTCCAAAGCAACTGTCAAAACGTTTTTTGGCCGAAATAGTTTGAAGGGCTGAAAATCATTGAACACTTAATGGTCAATGACATGTTTTGACTGTCTGTCGATTTTGTGCACGCAAGATGGATAAGCTACAACAGGTAAACATGTCAGCAGTGTGGACATTTAACTGACTAAAAATGATGCTAAAATTGTAAAAATTGTTCAACCAAAATATTGAGAGGTAGCTAGCCGCCCAGGGGCGTGTCCAGGATTTTTTACTTGGGGTGGCAAAGGGGGGGCAAGAGCAGAATGAGGGGTGGCAACTAGGCTTGTCACCAGGGGCGCAA
>JAFVLL020004289.1:34708-51691 GCA_021397915.2 Tor tambroides | reverse complement strand
AGCCACACCTTTCAGTAATGACCCTCTGTGACTTACCCTCTTTGTGGAGGGCATCAATGTTCGTCTTCTGGATCATTGCCAAGTCAGCAGTCTTTCCCATTATTGTGGTTTCAAAGAACAAGAGATATCTGTAATTTATACTGTAGGGATGGTTATTAATTGAAACTCAAATGTAAATATTCTAATATTTTGAGATACTGATTTTTGACTTTCATGAGCTGTAAGCTCTAATCATCAAAATTAAAACAAAAAAACTTTTGAAATCTTTTACTTTACATGCAATGAATCTAAAATATATGAAAGTTTCACTTTTTGAAATAACTTACAAGAAAAAATGAACTTTTTCACAACATTCTAATTTGAGATGCACCTGTATATCCATTACCATAGTAATGCCATGGTACTGGCCCTGCACTTTTTATAAGAAATATTTGCTTGTCTTCTCATGTAGAACTCAATTTGAACTGCTGCAGTGACAAAATGAGAAGAAACAAGTAGTTACAATGTACATAGCGTATTTCCTTTCCCTTCTGCTCCTCAGGGCAAAGCAGAACATGTGTTCCAGGATCTGGAGATCATATTCAACTTGGCCTGTTCACAGACAGGGATGCCCTCTACAGGATGTTTCAGGAGGAAGGTGAGTCAAGCACAGAAACAGCTGAACCCAGTGTAGGGTAGTGTTAGTATCTGCTAGTATGCCGAAGATGTGAAGTGAATCATGGAGTCACTGATTTGGTGTTTTGAACAGAGGAGAGCCACGTGGAGGCTGGTCATTATGACTCAATGGTGTATCTGAGGCTGTGGAAAGGAGATCTGATTGGAGCAATAAATCTTGCTGCGGAGAAAGGAGAACTGACTGACCATCTCCTCAGTTTAGCTCCAATGGGTAAGACGTCTGGCAGTATAATGGCTGTTGAACAAAGCTTTACTTTACCTGTAAAGTAAAAAATATCTATAATTATAAAAACAAAGTAAATATAAATAATTAAAAATATAATATATATATATCTACATTTGTTTTTGTTATTGAATTACACACACAATGGTTTGTACACACATTTTCAAAGATGTCATTAATAATTATTACTTTAGATTTTATACTTTTATATATGGTTACACCACTTTACATTTTCAAGCCATTAAAACTTTTGGTTAAAAATAGGTATAAATATTTTTCAAAAAAATCACACAAGCATAGACGCAAAGGTCTATAGGTTCTATAAATTTGGCACATGCATTTAAAGATTTGCACATGCACATGCATTTTCCTTTTTATTTTTCTGGACATCCCTGTTTGTCATTGACCCTCTCTTAGCTGGCTATCAAGTGTGGGCCAGGACTGTAGAGGCGTATGTGAAGCAGCTCTGCCACCACGAGCAGTTCCTCAAAGCAGCGTCACATCTTGTTTCCATCCATAAAATCTATGAGGCTGTCAACCTTCTGAAGAGCCACCAGTTCTACCGGTTAGAAACATCACAATAGGCAATTGTGTGTTATGTCAGTGGTGTTTGGCCTGAGCAGAAGGTAACGTTTGTGTTACATTAAATCCTCAGGGAGGCCATAGCTTTAGCAAAAGCCAGACTCCAGCCGGAGGACCCTGTGCTGAAAGATCTCTACATGAGCTGGGCTGCAGTGCTTGAAAAGGATGGCCATTATGCTACTGCAGCAAAATGGTAAGTGAAAACAATGTAGAGGTATAAAAACATTCATGTGGTAAGATGTCAGGCAGCTACAGTAAATATTACAGCTACAGTAAATTTAACATTTACTAGATCTTAATATTATACAGTATGTATAATAATTTAATTGTTGTATACAGTCCAGGATGTGTGTATATATTGTATTAGTTACCTTAGGTTGCATTCAATTAAAAAAATCACAATAAGTAAAAAATGATATAAAAAGGAGGTAATTGGCAAAAAAATACAGCTGGATCAAGGATATCAGAGTTCAACAGGGTTACTCCAAGTGTTGGTCATCATGAGCCCTGCACAATCACATATGCGAAAATAGACTAACAGAAAAATATACATGTAGAGCGGTATACTGGGAAAGGTACATACATTCAGGGAGTGAAATGAATTCATTTGATTAAAAACTTCTTAAACTGACTAAAAAAGTGTTTTCTTTCTTCACCTGTCAGTTACCTTGCCGCAGACTCGAGCTTTGATGCAGCTAAAGTGATTGCCAAGAAGGGGGATGTGATATCGCTAAGGACTGCGGCTAATCTGGCGCAGATATCAGGAGAAAGTGAGCTTGCACATTCTCTCTCTCTGAGGTGCGCCAAAGACTTGATGCTTTTCCAGGACTGGGCTGCAGCACAGGAAGTTTTGAGGATGCAAGACTCACTTTTGGTTTGTTTTCAGCTGTCTTTCCTGTTGGTTTTTTAGATACACATGTATATTCAATAAATTAGTATGCTAAATTGACACTGATATGAATATTATTTTTATTTATGCAGGTTTTCCTTTAGTAGGTTTTGCTCTTGACATTAGACATTTTTCTGTTGGCAGTAATAAGTTTTTATATTAGAAAATAAATATTATGAAGCATCTTTCTCTCCTGTTCTTCATAGGGTCACAGACTGGTGTTCTGTGTTAATGAGATCCTCACTCAAAGACTGGCAGATACAGATGTGGTCACCTGGAGTGTGGCTTCTTTGCATACTTGGTCTAAGTCCTGTGATGAGAACTTCCTCTCCACGGTGCACAGAGTGTGGCAGAGTGAGTTTGGAGTGGTGGCCGCTGACCTGGTCAAAGTGAAAACGCTCCATCAACAGCTGAGAGCCATTGAGAATCCTCCTGCCACCACAAGTGTTCCTCTGAAGCAAGTATGTGTGAAAATAAGATGCCAACAGATACACTTTTCATACTGACAATTATAATATAATATAGAAAATATTTTATTTAATGAACTAAACAGACAAAATTGCATGATAATACTGAACTTGGCAACATCTATATAAAATATAATCAGTATAATATAATGCAGAATAATACAATTTAAAATATTTTAAAATCTTTATATTTAAAAAGTTATATTTAATATATTATAGACAAAAATGGTTGATATCAAACTGAAAAGCATCTGTATATAATAAAATATTACTATAATTATATTACATTATATTCGATTTAATGAATTACACACAAAAGTTGATGATAATATTGAACTGAGCAACATCTTTACAATATTTTAATACAACAATTGTTTTAATAACCCCATATATATATATATATATATATATATATATATATATATATATATATATATATATATATATATATATATATATATATATATATAAAATTTTGCTATTGTGTAATTTAAAATAAATATATCATTATTCTATTTGCATTTTTTTGTGCGTGTTTCAAGTAACACTATTTTTTTTTTTTTTTATTAAACATTTTTGATTTATAACTTTTTACAGCAGAGCCCGAGATCTGCCCATATAAAAAAATTAAATAAAATCAAACAAAACCCTGGGGGGTTACAGTACAATATTACAAAACAATATTAGCAGGATAAGCAACACTATTTTAATGGTCCCCTTAGAACATTGTGTTGACTGAGTAATGTTGCATCTATGTGTCAACTAACTTTCATTAGAGTATTACTAGACTGTCTGTCTGTTAACAATCTGCTAACTCTTTATTTTAAAGGTAGACATTATTCTAGTAGACATGTTGGTGCAGTATTACGTGTAGTCAACAGAATGGGCAAAAGTGGCCATCAAATCAAAGTGAACTTCACAACACTGTTTACATTAGATTACTGTAGTGTATACAAATATATAGCATCACATCAGCCATTCAGTTATCTATTATAGTGTTCACCCTTGTCTCTAGATCATTCTTGACCAGAAAACATTTTTCAGAGACAACACCGATTTAGAAAAAAAAAAAGTAAGATATCTCTTTGATGTCATTATCAAATTTACCAATCTTCCATTTCTCTTTTATTCCTCAGCTCTTATTTCATATCTCATTGGATATGACACTGTGTGCTTTGAGCCAGCTGTTGTGTGATTGGCCATCTGTTCTAGAGGATCTGCTGCGAGCTCTTACTCGAGGTTCTGAGGTGGGACACTTCACGCTAATGACGGAGGTGTGCCAGCTGCTTCTAACACAAGGTTAGAGATGTCAATATGATTGTGTTTTGAGATGAAATGAAATCACTCCAAATGAACTTTAAAGTGAACAGTTCAAATTAGGGATGGGCACATTTACACAGTGAAGACTATGCAGCGTAACACAATTTAAGTAGTATTTCTTATTTCTAGTGCTGGATTTTTTTTTCATGTAGGTCTATTTCATTTGTGTCTTGTTCTATTGTAGTTTTTAATCACTGACTGTTTACTTGTCTTCAGTTTGGGTACACTTTTGTTAGGCTAGTATTATTTTTTTGTGATATTGAAATGGATTATGAGAATTATGAAATTTCAATGGTATCATACATTTGGATATCATCAAAACCTTACTTCAAGCAAAATTAAATATATCATGATATATATCATTATCATGAAATATTACTCATATTGTGATATTGTGATATTTTATTAATGCAGGTTTGGAGTCCGTGACATTCTACAAACAGAAACTAGCCCCAACTGATGAAAGAAGCTTGGTAATTTCTCAAAGTGTGGAGGCATTTGTCTGTTATCAGCTAATGTATAAGAAATGGTGGAACTACAGTGCTGAAACATCAGCTTTGACCAATAACACCTTCAGCAATGGTCACGGTTTAACAGAGAACAACCACAGTGAAGTTGAAGCAAACTGTAACGGAGAAGCTCAATCTGATGTGATTTTCTCTGAGGGCTTCTGGAAGGTTCTTCTCTCTGAACCTCACGCCAATCTTCAGGCCACCCAGAGAAACATAGCAGAGGTTCAGAGGAGAGTCACTAGCCTCATTCAGCAGCACAATCAGTGTAAAGACTCTCTTGAGAGCCCACAAGCACTTAATACTTCTCAACCTGAAACTTCAGAGGAACATGGAGGATCTTTGAGTGGGAAAAGGTATTTCTAAGGCTGTACCCTTTGGATCGTTTGTGCTTTGATTCTGGTGCGTCAAAGAAATGTCTAACAGCTCCTTTTTGTCTCTCTTAAGCAGCGAGTCTCTCTCTACTCTGACTGCCCAGGTTGCTGAACACCACAAAGCGCTCACTGCTATTCCTGAGCTTGTCAAAGTAAGTGGCTCTGTCTATTTAACATGCATAATATTTTAAGGCTGCTGTTTATTATTATTATTATCATCAATAATAGTAGTAACTTTATTATTATCAATAACACATTTTTTTCTTATATGTGACCCTGGACCACAAAACCAGTCATAAGGGTCAATTTTTTGAAATTGAGATTTATATCATCTGAAAGCTGAATAAATAAGCTTTCCTTTAATTGATGTATGGTTTGTTAGGATAGGACAATATTTGGCCGAGTTTCAACTATTTGAAAATCTGGAATCTGGGGTACAAAAAATCATTATATTGAGAAAATTGTCTTTAAATTTATCCAAATGAAGTTCTTAGCAATGCATATTACTATTCAAAAATTACATTTTGATATATCTGTGGTAGGAAATGTACAAAATATCTTATGGAACATGATCTTTAGCTACTTAATATCCTAATGATTTTTGGCATAAAAGAAAAATCGATCATTTTGACCCATACAATGCATTGTTGGCTATTGCTACAAATATACCTGTGTGACTTATGACTGGTTCAGGGTCACATATGTTGTTATCAATATACAATTGCACGAGATGCATATTATAATAATTACATTCCCTCCCCCATTTTAGAAATACCCATTTCCAGATGTCATGGAATGTTGTATCGTCCTGCTGCACATGGGAAAACATCTTACTCCTTTTCCACAGCACATCTGCTCCAAGGCAACAACTTTGTTGTGCAAATATGGAACTACAGAATCGCTCTGTAAAGCCTGGAAGAGACTGACAGAATAACAGTTATAGCACTAAGTGTTTTTGATATGCAATTACTGTTGTTTGATATGTAAAATTCACTTGACTAATGTAATAAAAAAAAATCCCCCACAATTTACCATTGTTACTGAAGCAATAGATCCTGTAATTCAGGGATTACCAAATGTTTTTGTGTCAGCTATACGTGTTTTGACTTAAAATGTTTTCTTGAAGTGTGCCAAGATTTTAAATTAATATTTCAATTTAATACGTTTACATGTTCAGTTATCACATGACCAAGTGGTAAATATAAAATATTTAGTCTTTTTAATTATTTTGATATTTTTTTTACACTTTTGTCATTTATGACTAGCTTTATCAACACACAGCCCAGTTTTATATATGCTATTTTATTTTAGTATTAAGATTCAAAAATTGTACATGTAGTTTCTTGTAGTTATATAGTTATGTAGTTACTTGTACATGTAGTTACTTTCTCCATACTGTGGTGTACATTTGAATCAAAAAGACTGACGAAAAAAAAAAGTAGTTGTTGATTGGCAGATCTGAATGTGAGCTTAGTTGTTCATAAGAAAGGGGTAGGGTTTAATTAGACTAAATGATTTGAGAAGTCCAGCATACATCACATTTCACTGAAATTTTCACAAATTATGAGCTCCAAAAAAGCCCAAGAGAAACATGCACAGATGAATTGTTCATAAAATGGAAGGGTAAATTTCCACTTCATGTTGACTGGCACAAAGGGTCATTTTTCAGAACACATGCCTTGTAAGTAGACATGAGACTACTGTGGCGATAGAAAACATTTTAATACATAACTGCCTCGAACAACAGATACAATAAAAACACGTACCACAAACAGTCAAGATTGTGAGACGAACACATTTAAAACTGTTACATAGGACCAGTGGACTCGTGTTCCCAAAGATGCCCCAAACCTGAATCTAAAATGTATTCCTTACAGAAAAAAGACAGCAGTTTCTTTTGAAAGTTTAGATTTTAATATACATGCTGGCATATTTTAAAAACAACCCCACAGTCATGTGTACCAGTAGTGAAAGGGCATTTCCTCATCTCAGTAATGAATAAATCTTGAGCCTTTCTAGAAAATATCAAAACATTTCTAAAAAGGACTGAGAATATTAAAATGCCTGGAGTCCTGTAAGCCATAAGATACACAAGCGCTGGTCCCATGCTTAAAACAATGGTGTTTTTAATACTGTAAAACAAGATAAAATTTTCAATTTTCAGCTGATGGAAGAAATAGGATCACATCTGGAGTCCTGGAACATTGCAATATGATGGACTACAGAGCAGAACAGAATCTGAGATTAGCTTCTTTGCATTTCCCAATGTCCCTTTAAGAATGCATGAATCATTTGAAGTCATCTTTGTAAAGAACAGTAAAGAACAATATCTGCTGGGTGGGATTAAAACAAGTGCGTCATCCACTAGATTTTGGTCAGTGCTTGTTGTTGGTTTCCTCCTGCGAGGAGTTGGAAATTCCATTCTGACTTTGAGAAGAACCGGATCCCAGGCCATAGAGCCGCCCACAGTACTTAGCATCGTCAATGTTGTCCTCAAAAAATAACTGAAGAAACAAACAAACAAAAAAAACAGGACAGCAGAATAAAGGTTAGTGCTGATCAGCTAAAATCACATTATTCAGCTATGGTCTCGTTTGGCTAATATTAACTAACCTCTTTCATGCGAAAGAAAGCCATTCCAGTGAGCAACGAGTCTGAGCCAGCCTGATGCTGCCTGCCGATCCTTTTTAGCTCCAGCTGGTCTGCCACCTCCTGAAGTCCACCCTAAACAGCAAAAATCACCATTTTTTTTTTTTTAAAACAATAACAGTAGATAACACATATATAACTCAGGTTACAGTATTTTTCATACCTTAAGGTTTTTGCAGCTCTTCATTAGATATTTGACATCATAAATGGCGGGGAAGAAAAGATTTAAGATCTGAAAGAACTCGTGTTCCTCTTCTGGCAACCGGGAATCTGTGAGCAGCTTCACCAGGTAACCAAAATCATACCCACTAGTGAGAACAGAGAAAGTACATAAAAACATTTAGAACACACTAGATGTACCATATTTTCTGGAATACAAGTCATGTTTATTTTATTTGAAATGTGCAGCGACTTCCAAAATTCCAAAGCAACTGTCAAAACATCGTTTTTGAACGAAATCGTTTGACGGGCATAAACATTTAATGGTCAATGATGCGTTTTGACTGTGTGTCGATTTCGTGCACGCAAGATGGATAAGCTACAACAGGTAAACATGTCAGCAGTCTGGACCCTTACCTGTGGCTAAAAATGATGCTAAAATTGTAAAAAGTGTTCAACCGAAATATTGAGAGGTAGCTAGCAGCTAAAGAGCTTGACTTTGAATGACTTATCTTTGAAAATGGCACCCTGAACATCATACTGAGTCCAAATTTACGACCTAAACTATTTTCGATTGATGACTAAACGAAAAGTTTCATTTTTAGTTCGGGTTTCTGTAAAAAAAAAAAAATTAAATAAAAAAAAAAATTAATAATAATAATAAATAACTCTTGAAGGACCAGCATCACATCCTCTTGTACCACTGTTTGAAGAATTTATCTTCCAGAATCTGGCAGTAAGTCTTGGGAGCTCATTTAGATCATCTCCTATCCTGAAAAGTCTATCTTGCAGGATTGATTAAAATGAGCTCCTAAAACTTACTGCCAGATTCTGGAAGATAAATTCTTCAAACAGTGGCACAAGAGGATGTGATGCTGGTCCTCTCAACTTATCTGTCCATAAAACCTATAAAAAAAATTAAAAAAAATAAATAAAAAAAATCAGTCTTCATGTATTTCACAACATTTCAGCAAGTTATTCTTATTAAGTGAGGGCCATTTTAAAGATTTTTTTACCCAAGCAAAGTCTCGGAGAACCTGACACTCCACTTCTGGAAACTCCAGGAAGGTTGCAGTTCTGGAAAATGATGGCGCTGGAGACCAAATGGTTCCTGATGGTTTCTCACCTAATTTTTCACATTAATTCTTTTGCAGTTAATGTGTCTTCTCCACCTGTTTTTTCTGACCGTGCTGACCCGCTGCCCAATGGTCATGCCTTAACTTTGCTAATTCTATTATTACATTAGTACTGCACCCTTCTCATGAGCATTTAATAATTTTTTTTACTTTTATTCTTGAGTTCAGTCTCTTTTTTGGCTCATTTTATCTGTAAAAGAAAACCTGCCTAATAATGCTGCACACCTGAAATAAGGAGTTTTCGACTTTCAGCCTTCATGGACAATTATATCTCACTTATAAATGATTAAATACAAAATCAATAGTAGTTAAGATTGATGTGGTTTGGAACTGGTAAAATGTTCTTGGAAAAAAAATGACCAGAATATCAACTTGCCTAATAATTCTGCACACAATGTATATTATTTTCCTCTTTTTCTCTGCAAGTTGGTGCACCACATGACTTCGATTTAGCATTTTTATTTTTTTTTTTTAAATTAAACACAGATTTTTATTAAGAAATAACAATTGTTAAGAAATAAGAATTGCATTTTCTTTATAACAATTTCATAATGAGGCTTTTATCTTTATTAGGATATCAGGACAGATCTAGCCCAAAAATTGCAAAATTTAGAAATTAAAAATCACAGAAGAGGTGTATTAAAGTCATTATATGTATGAACTGCATGTTTAATAAATTAATAGATCACAAAAAATTAGTGTCAAGTCTTTGACCCAGCAATGATTAAAAAAAAGTGCTATTTGTTACCTGTGAAATGAGAGCCACTTGACATTTTCACAAAGCACAAGGCCTGATGTCATGAGGAGCTCTGCGAAGTAGAGTGTGTCGATGCCCTCCTCCTCGTGCTTTTTAAACTGTAGCCCAGAGTTCTGAAGGAGATCTATGGAGTCCTGGGAGTACATGTCCTCTCTGCAAAACACGGGGCCAAACAACACCCACCATCACTACTAGTACTGGCAAAGTGTAAACCTAAAAATACAGGGATAAGCAAGTATTGCTGGACACCTACGTCAGATTGAACTTGAAGTTAAATTGCCATGTTGTGGTTCCAGGCGGGTAGTCTCCATCTTCATTCATAAACGTCAATCCCAGCTGGATGATTTTTAAAAGGTCCACATTGCACCTGAGGAGCTGGTACTGATAGTCAACAGTACTACGGAACTCTCCAATGGGACGAACCACCACACCGGGAAACTCAGTGTCCTGACATTAAAAAAAACAAAACAAAAAAAAACCATCAAGTATAAATCAACAGACTGTGCAAAGCACAAACATGCTGCTAATATTTTTGTTGAATCACTTACACAGGACTTGAGATTTTTCTCACCAAACCTGCATTTATTTAATCAATTATACAGTAAAAGCAGTAATACTGTGAAAAAGAACACAATATTATTATCTATTTCAATGGGAATAAATTGAAATTACATTTTAAAATATATTAAAAACAGCAAACAGTTCATCTAAATATTTCACACCATTACTCTCATTACTGTATTTTGATCAAATAAATGCAGCCTTGGCAACCACAAGAGACTACTTTCAAAAATATTATTCTAAACTTTTGACCAGCAGTGTAGAAATTTAAATAATAGTTTAAATAATCACTTCAAAATTAGTATAAGACATTTCTTATGTTATTAGACCATAGCAAACCATTATGGAACATAAACACAGGAGGCGCACACCATGGCAATGTAGTTGTAATTTTGAATGATCTGTCGTATCTTCCTCATCTCCTCATCCACATTGCTGGCCCAGACCTCACAGATAATCTGACTGGTATCTGCAAGTGCGGCTGGCATGATGATGATGAAGGCTGAGGAACTGACCAAGTAACCCAGCGATCCTGAAGCTCTCACAGGCAAAAGAAACTCTGCCAGGAAGAGCAGTTAGATTAATGAGGTTTGAATCAAAAATCATGGCTTTTATTCTGATTTAACTAACATAGACAATGTTCGCAAATTCAATTTGAGTCTATTATCAGGGAAAGGATTTTTAATTCACTTATATAGTGGAAATACGACAAAAGCAGGTGAATATTAATGAAACACTGCTGAATATTATTATTATTATTTAACAACCACAACGATTCCAAACCCAAACGAACTATCATTAGCTTAGATTTGAGTCTATAAAAGCATTTATTCCAAATGTAACCCTCATGACCGTGGAAATACTAAAATAACCTTAAATATCAACTAATCGTTCATGAATATTAACCCATATAAAAGTTTAATATTCACAACTCTAACAACTGAAGACCTAAGTATCTTCCAATGAATTTCCAATGTAAACGGCAATTAACTAATTTGATTAAACATCTTAACTGTTCAAATAAGAAGGCGGTCATGTAATATAAAAGTAAATTAACCATAATTTTGCTGGATGGGCATGATATTAGCTTAAAACGTTAGCATCTGTTTCTCTGCTGTCTCCAAACACATTAACAGACAACATTTGTATTACAGCGAGACTATGAAACGATACTAAACAAATATCAAAACGCAAACTTTCAGAATGACTAGTTACCTGGCACGAGTATAGTCGTAGATTATATGTAGATGTAAAGCAGCTGCACAGCTAGCAGCGACTCTAAACACACACAGCGCGCTGCTTCCGGTCCTGCGGGATTGTGGGAAAACACCCGCCAAAACTAAAGCCTTTCAATCATTGGCGAAGGAGAAGGGGGGAGGGGATGACGACACACGCACAACCTAGTGTTATTAAATTACTTAATATAGATAGATAGATAGATAGATAGATAGATAGATAGATAGATAGATAGAATTTATGTAGTTTAACTTGAATGTAATGGGCAAGAGGTTGTGTGAGTGTTTGCCATGCACCAATAAGCAAGTTGGACAAACTTTATATAAGGGCCAATTGTAAAACAGTACCATCGGTATGCATTTTTATAGCATAAATGGAATCATTTGCTGAAAATGCCATATATTTTGCCTTTTTGATATTTTACTGTAAGTAATAGTTGGATAATAGTTGGAATGAGAAGAAAATCTTGGCTTCAAACATTTCTGTACAGGTAAATCTATTAGGAATGTGACAGTACACACAAACACACACAAAACATTATACAGATTAGAAGAAAGGATTTTTTTTATATTTGTTGTGAAACTACAAAACATACTATTGTGCTGGTGATATATTTACAATTCTGACTGACAGTACAGTGTCGATGATAAAATTCACAGCTTTCAGAAGTCTCACAAGAAAAAGAAAGACAGCACACCCAAATCACAAAAGTGCAATAAATACAAGCTGTACTTCTCAAACCATCTCTGTGATCAGATCAGGTTCTTTTTCCATCATTAATACAAGATTTAAAAAAAAAAAAATTTTAATGCACTGGAGTTTTCTAAATAAAAGTCCTACTGTGAACAATAAACAAATGAATCATTCATGACTACCAGCATCAGATACTGACAGCTTTTTTTTTTCCTTGTGATTATTTTGAGCAAGTATTACATGATTTATGCATGATTGGACCAAGCGTCCAAATAAAAAATAAAAAAGCCAAATAATATGTCCTTATGAACATCAGAATTGATAGTAGAAAAGCACCTAATCAATCAAGACAACTCTCTTCAACATATACTGTGAATGGTAGATACTGTACGACCAGTGAAAACATAAGACATTGTCTATTGTTCGAGTACTCTCAGAATGAGATAAACTGTAGTGTTTCCAGGTAAACAGTACAAATTTAAAGGGGACCTATTGTTTCTCTCACATTCAAATAACTGTAAATTCCTAAAAACTGTAAATCTGAAAAGCTCTGGTAAAAATAATAATAAAAAAGTACCTTAATTAAAAATGCCAATGTGAGAAAAATGTGCATCACGCAGCAGCTTAACAAACTAAGCTGGGATGTACTCTATGTTTGGCAGTGTACTGTCTTAACTGGGTCTAATCTGCAGAAATAATACATTAAAGAAGAGAAACAGGAGTCAAAGAAATGTTTGTACTCTCATAAACTAAGTTAAACAACAGAGTACAGTGGCTTTAAAGTGAAAGCTATATCTATTTGAATTAGATATTTGGCTAAAAGCTTTGGGACAGCATTTCGGTTGGGTCTCAGATGTCGTTTATAATGCGACGCCATCAAAATAAATGTGCAATCTCCATCCCCTAAACCAATTTTAGGCAAAACCACAATGGAGGAGAAATTAGGGTTTCAAAACGAGAGTGCTAGTACAAGTTCAATACACTGTCTGTATGCCACTAGGTGGAGCAAGAGACTAGGCCATATGCATATGTGCATTGCAGATGAAGGAGGGCCTCTGGACCATCCCTACCAGACTAGTTTCAAACATTGTGGTATCATTTTGGAGCATATCATCGCCTGATTAGTCCATACGGGTACATTTATGCAATGTAATGAGAGTAGAAATATTGCTGCTACAATTCCTATGACATTAGTTGATCTGAGGTTGAACGAAGGACAGTACATTCAATATTTCCTTGAGGAAAAAAAAAAACATACTGAAGCACAAGAGGATCTCATTAAGAACATAACTGTACATGGGAAAGCATACCAGCAGGGGAACTGAACGAATACAAAAAGATGTCAAGAGCATGAACTACACCTTAGCCTAACAAGGTGTAGATCGACTGGAGATTTCACGTAACATTTAAATGTGAGCAAAATCCAGGAAATCGGGCAGGTAATACCATTCATAACTGGTTAAATTAGGCCAACATTATGTACAACGTAAATCAGTATCAAATAAAGGGTCGCATCAACTGGGGCTTTTTTTAAAGTGCTACATTCAGACTAACATCTTGGCCCGTGATGCAAAGCTACTGTTCAAAAGGGGTTTTAATGACATGGTAGTAACATTCATAGTCATCTATTATCAAGATACGGTCAAAAAATTGGATTTAACTGAACATTTTGCATGTAGATGAAGAGTTTAGTGAAAATCAATATTAGATTAGCATGGGAGCGCTTATTTACATAATGCAAATCATCAGTGACTCCCTCCGTATGAGAAGTCTCCAAATGTTACACAAACGAATCTCTGCAGTGGCGTGCGATACATTATTAAGTGTTTACAGGGAGAGCTGGGAATTATAAACTGCGTGCCTTCACAGCTTTCAGTGCCTTAGATGTGCAGCAGCAATTATACGCTTCCAAATTTCAAAACCGTTTTACTTAAATCTCACAAAAACTATCCAGGTCATATTTTTCTCCAAATTCAAAAGACCAACAATTAGAAATTACAAAAATGTCACCTTTTTTATGGCCATTAAGGATTTTGGATTTTGATTTGATTGGATTATTTTCAGGTACTAGTCTACTGAAAGCCATTTTTCTCATTAGTGTATAAAACAACAACGAACAAATTTGCTCTACATTATGATAGTACTTAATTTTACATTACGAGAGAGAAAAAAAAAATCATTCTCATTACAGTAATGCATATGACACTGCCTAACGGCAATGAGTTTTTCGTTCACATTACACTATTAAGAATTTAAACAAAATGTGCTTGATTTTCACCAAAATAATCTTACATTTCAATTCATTTTATTGATTTCATGCAAATCTTATGCCAAATATAATTTCCTATTTTTCTTTTGTTTATGGAGTGAAATATGATAAGAGTTTTTGAGATTCAACACACCAAAGACTGGCTTTGATGTAAATGAAATGATGCCACCGTTTGTGTTCAGTAGCTTATTAGTCACATACAAAGCCAAGTTTGTAGTCTAGAGCAAACCTGTAGACTTGTGAGGGTTTTGTTTCTTTTTTTAGATTAGAAGAGATCCAAACGAGTAGAAATGAAACACTATGAGAACATGCCACTGTAGGAACTAGAATGGGAAGTTAATATAACCTAAAAAGACGCTTAAAGTTTTCCAAAGAGCTAGTATACGGGACAGTACGATCTTAGTGTTCACAATGTGCTTTTTTGCTTTATTCTCTATATTGATGCCTTTTTTTCTATTAAAGTGCATGAACTATCTGATATTCTACCTGAGAGTTTGTGGAACTAAGTGTAGTTGCTACATTATTTTACGAACATTTGAACTAACGTGTCTTGTTTGCATGTGCAATTAACAAAACGAACATGGAGAACTGTTAGCAATCAATTTAGTCAACTAACCGGTCTAATTAACTCATGCTTTAGATTCATGCTTGCTAACATCTGTAACCGTTTACACATTTGCAAAATAAAAAAAAACAACTGTTGAACATAAATGTGGACAGATGTGCTTGTTTTAGAGGGACGTGACTGGAATAGCAGGATTTAGCCCATTCATTTTGTCCTGAACCCTTGTGCCATGAACAGAAATAGTACCCTAAGTATCTGTTTTCACATCTTGAAGAGTTACAGTAAGCAGTTCTGCCCAATTAGCAGAGCAGCATGTTTCACACTCGTTTCAAAGACGAACTGGTGTTTTTGAATGACCAGTAAAATACCTAGTACAGATATGGACATACTCTTATTAGTAACAGAACATGGTGAAATTAAAAAATAAATCTATCTAAAAAAAAACAAACAAAAACACGGATCTATACAATTTCAGTTTTGAGAGATAAAACCCAGTGTTTTAAAATTACATTTTTCCTGCCCAACATACATTTTCCTGTCACACCATTCTTCATTCTTCATAATACCGCCAGATGTCAGTTTTGTCTCCATGGAAACAGCATTTAAGATGGATATCTTCTACACGTCGTCAGCTGGTAGGTCAGGAATGTTTATCTTTGCCCTGGTGAAGAAGGCCATCTTCTCTCTATGAGAGATTACAGCAGACAATAAGTACAGCTTGAAACTGAATGATGTCAGATAAAAAAACAAAACAAAAAAAAAACAATGGAAGGGTTATTGCTTAATATTAGCTCTGCTCCAAACCATATCGAGCTGCCTACCCAGAAAGAATTTTAAAGATGCACTCCAGATGTGATGGCTATTCATTTTTTTTAGTTGAATGTGCAGGGCTTTCAGTGTCATTCACTTCCAGTTATTTTGTGGCTGTACAGCAAACTAGTATTGTTTACTATATTATTTTAATGTATTATCGTATTTACAAAAATGCTGACTTGTAGCGTAAATAGTTTTACCAATGACTGCGCTTTTGTTTTCCATCAGGTTATTTCCATATAGCAGCTGTATCAAGTCTCGCACATTCACAGAAAACTTTTGCATTGGAAAATAAGCTGAATATATACGGCAATCCTATTAAAGTAAATCATAAATAATTTTAGAAAAAATCATCAATGTCTTTGAAAATGTATTATTTTAGCCCAATATTTGTGCATGTTTTTATGCTAATGGACCTTTTCACATTTCTGGGGTTCTTGGAAGCCAAAGTCATCACAGCTGGGGAAGTCTGTGGTGATGAATGGAAACTACAACAAATAAAATTTTTGCATTTCTATTCGCAAAAGAAAAAAAAAATACAATATTGTTTCTGTGATTTTCCAAAAGAAGGAACGAAATATAGTAAGAAATTGATTCTGGCGATCAAAAGCCAAAGAGATATCAAATTTGCTCTCCCTTAGTCATTTTATTAGAAACACACATGCGGCAGCATTAACTAGTGTTCTGTAATTTAATGCCAAGGTAATAGAACAGTACTATAGTGTTATAAATGTACATTCTTGTTCTTTAAAGAATTCCTATTAAAGAATTTCCTATTATGCAAAAATCACTTTTATAAGGTGTTTGAACACAGTTGTGTGGCTGCAGTGTGTGAAAACATCGAGCCTATAATGGTAAAAATCCACACACTCATTTATTTATAATCTAATAAAAACATAAACAGTCTCTGAGGACGAGCTGTTTCAGATTCTCCCTCTGTGCACGTCACTGAGGGGAATAAGTCCCGCCCATTAGTGACGGTGCCCTATAAGCAGAGACACAGCCCTGAGAGAGAAGCTGCGGTCCGCCTCCACCATTAACGTTACTGATCACTGTAGCTGCTGGAGATATACAATGTCAGCTCCAAAGAGGCTTTTCAAGTGTTG
>JAFVLL020004289.1:0-34608 GCA_021397915.2 Tor tambroides | reverse complement strand
TACAAGATTAAAAAAAAAAAAAAAAAAAAATTAAATGCACTGGAGTTTTCTAAATAAAAGTCCTACTGTGAACAATAAACAAATGAATCATTCATCACTACCAGCATCAGATACTGACAGCATTTTTTTGTTTCCTTGTGATTATATTGAGCAAGTATTACATGATTTATGCATAACTGGACTAATCGTCCAAATAAAAAAGCCAAATATTATGTCCTTACGAACCTCAGAATTGATAGTTGAAGAGCACCTAATCAATCAAGCCAACTCTCTCCAACACATACTGTGAACGGTAGATACTGTACGACCAGTGAAAACATAAGACATTGTCTATTGTTCGAGTACTCTCAGAATGAGATAAACGGTAGTGTTTCCAGGTAAACAGTACAAATTTAAAGGGGACCTATTGTTTCTCTCACAATCCGAATAACCGTAAATTCGTAAAGACTGTAAATCTGAAAAGCTCTGGTAAAAATAATAATAAAAAGTACCTTAATTAAAAATGCCAATGTGAGAAAAATGTGCGTCACGCAGCAGTCTAAACTAAGCTGGGATGTTCTCTGTTTGGCAGTGTACTGTCTTAACTGGGTCTAATCTGCGGAAATAATACATTAAAGAAGAGAAACAAAGTCAAAGAAATGTTTGTACTCTAATAAACTAAGTTAAACAACCGAGTACAATGGCTTTAAAGCGAAAGCTATATGATGCTTCTATTTGAATTAGATATTTGGCTAAAAGCTTTGGGACAGCATTTCGGTTGGGTCTTACATGTTGTTTATAATGCACCACCATCAAAATAAATGTGCAATCTCCATCTCCTAAACCAATTTTAGGCCAAATTACAATGGAGAAGAAATTAGGGTTTCATAACAGGAATGCTAGTTCAGTTCACTGTCTGTCTGCCACTAGGTGGAACAAGAGACTAGGTCATATGCATATGTGCATTGCAGATGAGGAGGGCTTCTGGACCATCTGTACCAGACTTCACACTAGTTTCAGACATTGTGGTATCATTTTGGAGCATATCATAGCCCACTTAGTCCATACGGGTACATTTATGCAATATAATGAGTGTAGAAATATTGCTACTACAATTCCAATGACATATTAGTTAATCTGAGGTTGAGCCAAGGACAGTACATTCAATATTTCCTTGAGGAACAAAGACATAATGAAGCACAGGAGGATCTCATTAAGAATATAATTGTACATGGGAAGGCATACCAGCAGAGGAACTGAGCAAATGCAAAACAGAGATGTCGAGAGCACAAACTACACCTTAGCCTAATAAGGTGTACATCAACTGGAGATTTCACGTAACATTTAAACGTGAGCAAAATCCTTGAAATTGGGCAGGTGATACCATTCATAACTGGTTAAATTAGGCCAACATTATGTACAAACAATGTAAATCAGTATCAAATAAAGGGTCGCATCAACTGGGGCTTTTTTAAAGTGCTACATTCAGACTAACATCTTGGCCTGCGATGCAAAGCTATTGTTCAAAAGGGGTTTTAATGACATGGTAGTAACATTCATAGTCATCTATTATCAAGATACTTACAAAAAATTGGATTTAACTGAACATTTTGCATGTAGATGAAGAGTTTAGTGAAAATCAATATTAGATTAGCATATAGGGAGCGCTCATTTACATAATGCAAATCACCAGTGACTCCCTCCGTATGAGGAGTCTCCAAATGTTACAAAAACGGATCTCTGCAGTGGCGTGCGATACATTATTAAGTGTTTACAGGGAAAGCTGAGAATTATAAACTGCGTGCCTTCACAGCTTTCAGTGCCTTAGATGTATTGACGATTTCTTGCCGCAGCAATTATAAGGTTCCAGATTTCAACAGTATTCTTCTTAAATGGTTCAATCTCACAAAAACTTTCTCCAAATTCAAAAGATGAACAATTAGAAATGACAAAAATGGCACCTTTTTTATGGCCATTAAGGATTATGGATTTTGATTTGATTGGATTGTTTTGACGTACTAGTCTACTGAAAGGCATTTTTCTCATTATTGTATAAAACAACAGAGAACAATTTGCTATACATTATGATAGTACTTAATTTTACTCTTTTTTTCATTACAAAAAATCGTCACAGTAATGAGAGAGAAAAAAATCATTCTCATTACAGTAATGCATATGGCAATGAGTTTTTCCTTCACATTACAGTATTAGGAATTTAGAGAAAATGTGCTTTGATCAAAATAATCTCATATTTCAAATCATTTTATTGATTTTCTATAAATCCTATGCAAAATATAATTTCCTATTTTTTTTTTCGTTTATGGAGTGAAATATGATTTTTTTGAGATTCAACATACCAAAGACTCTTCTAGTACTGGTAGGTAGCAATTAAAATAAGCTTTGTAAGATATTGACTTTGATGTACATGAAATGATGCTACCATTTGTGTTCAGTAGCTTATTAGTCACATACAAAGCCGAGTTTGTAGTCTGGAGCTAACCTGTAGATGGTCGTAAGGGGTGTTTTTATATTAGAAGAGATCCAAACCAGTAGAAATGAAACACTATTAGAACATGCCACTGTAGAAACTAGAATGGGAAGTTAATAAAACCTAAAAAGACGCTTAAAGTTTTCCAAAGATGCAACAAGAGCTAGTATACGGGATAGTACGATCTTAGCGTTCACAATGTGCTTTTTTGCTTTATTCTCTATATTGATGCCTTTTTCTATTAAAGTGCATGAACTATCTGATATTCTACCTGAGAGTTTGTGGAACTAAGTGCAGTTTCTACATCATTTTACGAACATTTGCACTAACGTGTCTTGTTTGCATGTGCAATTAACAAAACAAACATGGAGAACTGTTAGCAATCAATTTAGTCTACTAACCTGTCTAGTTAACTCATGCTTTAGATTCATGCTTGCTAACATCTGTAACCGTTTACATATTTGCAAAAAAAAACAAAAAAACACAACTGTTGAACTGTTGAACATAACTGTGGACAGATGTGCTTGTTTTAGAGGGACGTGACTGGAATAGCAGGATTTATGCCCATTCATTTTGTCCTGAACCCTTGTGCTATGAACAGAAGTAGTACCTTAAGTATCTGTATTCACATCTTCAAGAGTTACAGTAAGCTGTTCTGCCCAATTAGCAGAGCAGCATGTTTCACACTCGTGTCAAAGACGAACTGGTGTTTTTGAATGACCAGTAAAATACCTAGTACAGATACCGACATACTCTTATTAGTAACAGAACATGGTGAAATTAAAAAATAAATCTAGCTAAAAAACAAACAAACAAAAAACACGGATCTATACAATTTCAGTATTGAGAGTTAAAACCCAGTGTTTTAAAATTACATTTTTCCTGCCCAACATACATTTTCCTGTCACACCATTCTTCATTTTTCATAATACCGCCAGATGTCAGTTTTGTCTCCATGGAAACAGCAGTTAAGATGGATATCTTCTACACGTCGTCAGCTGGTAGGTCAGGAATGTTTATCTTTGCCCTGGTGAAGAAGGCCATCTTCTCTCTATGAGAGATTACAGCAGATAATAAGTGCAGCTTGAAACTGAATGATGTCATATATAAAACAATGGAAGGGTTATTACTTAAAATTAGCTCTGTTCCCAATCGTAGTGAGCTGCCTACCCAGAAAGAATTTTAAAGATGCACTCCAGATGTGATGGCTATTCATTTTGAATGTGCAGAACTTTCAGTGTCATTCACTTCCAGTTATTTTTAGCTGTACAAAGCTAAGTAGATTAAATAGTTTTACCATTTATTGCACTTTGTTATACTTCTAGTTATTTACCTATAGAAGCTGATGAATCAAGTCTCGCACACTGACAGAAAAATTTTGCCTTGGAAAATCACAAATAAAAATGATAATGAAGTAAATCATAAATTATATATATATAAAAAAAGACCAATGTCTTCACGCATCATCGCAATCTGTGATGGGGTCCATTAGAGTATCCCATCATTAGCAAATTCGAACTCTATTGGAATCAATTGTTTGATTCTGGACTTAAGGTGAAGAGGTCTATTTGACCATCACATGCAGTTGTATAGTCACCTGCCTATGTAGAGTCACAAAATCAGTCATTTATGAGCTTCCATTTGAGTTTAAGATGCTGACTTAGAAGGTAGCTGCCTATGTAGCCATTAGACAGCATTGCAGCTCAGATTTTGGAACAGAGCTATTTCTTCCTCCAATAAACTGTTTCTAAGACAATGTTTAGGATCAGTTCAGAAACTGGTTGGATGGGTAGCAACAGATGCCCACCTAAAGGACTGGACCCCAGGAACCTCCTTGAGGCTCTGTCCACGAATCTTGTGCACATCCTTGGCTGCTGCTCGCATCATCTTCTCTACCCTCTGTTCCTGTAGCTGCTCTTCATGGGTCTAAAGAGAGAGTGGCAACACAAAAAAAATCAGATGCTGGAATGTTGTTTAAGATAGCCCGATGACAGGCCATTTGTGGATTTGTTAGCTCTGGAAATCTACTGGGACTCACCTGTCTCTCTGTATGTTTGAGCAGCAGACGGAAGCGCTCGTCCTCCTGCACCCATGTGGGAAGGACGTGTTGGCCCTGTTGCCGGGCGCTCTCTAACTGCTCCTTTAGCTCTCGCAGCACACGCAGTTCCTCGTTCAGTCGGCTGTGCCGTGTGCGAGTGACCTGCAAGTCCAGCTCCAGATCCAGAGAGGTGCGCAGGAGCCCATCCAGACCTTTGACCTGCATCTGTGGCTGTGTGGGGGAGAGAGAACAAAGGGGTGAAACCTCGATCAGTGATTCAAAAATGACCACTACTCCCTGCACAGCATGCTTTAAAATGTTTCAGTAAAAAAATATATGTAAATAAACATTGCTGTTTATTGCTGTATTGTATATGGGGAGTCAAACATCTATGACCAGTGGTGAAAATTCTTCTTTAAAATCGTATAACTTTATGTTCCTTTCCAGGTAAGATTATATTTTGACTTTAGACATTCACTGACCACTGTATTGGTATTGTTATATTGGCACATATAAATTAAAAGTATTCCGTATCATTTTTCTGTTTTCATTTAGTGAAAAAACAATGTTGAAAACAAATCTGAAACTGCTTGGCAACAATAGCCATTTGGTTTACACCATTTACTTTACCTTTGTAGACTGAGACATGTGATCTTCATTTTTAAATAACTTAGGAGACTTTAAAGCCTGTACTATAAATCACTGAAGCTCTCTGTACCATCCTCATTAAGCAAATCAATTCAAACTTTTAATATCTTAGTTAGAGACTTAATGTAATGTATCTCCTAAGGCACTCTGAGCGCGAACCTGACCTTTCTAGACTATTGAAGGGCCTGTAAAGGGGCTCAGCAAACACATTTCCTCATTCTGAGACTGTGCTTCCTTAACACTGACCTCAGGTCAGTACAGAAATGTATAAATTAAACAATAAACTCCTGTTGAAAAGCTTAAACTCTACTTTCTAAGGAAACAATTTGGCTTTAGGGTTGGTGAAATGGATTCAGTTTCGTAAGAAAAATCCAGTGGATTCCTGAGTGGAATCTGATTCTAACCCTGACGTGCAGTTGAAATTAACCACAGTTTTTATGCTTGGGGTCCCAGGGACTCTCATGTTGTATTTGACCCCCCAAATATTTTTTTCATGGAGGATGGTTGAAGGCAGCGTGTTTATCGAGTTGCAATTTTGTTTACAATGAGTTCTCCTTAAGATTAGCAGAAGCCATGAAGCATCGAACTGAATGTAAAGCATTTTTTGAACTATTAAGGACTGTGACGTCTATCAGACACCAAACCGAACAAACAAGGTTTAAATTTGCATGCCAATTTTAAAGAGTAGAATTTGTTTCTCAAATGAGAAGATGTCAATGTCAATATTTTACCTTCTTCATTCGAACACTGCGTCTCTCTGAGGCATTCCGGACGAAGGGAGATTTCTTAGACAGGGTGGAGCTGTCACTGTCGCTGCGGTTGATCTGGTGATTGGATGAATGTGGGTATTGGTAAAAAACAGAAATACTGAGCTCTAATCCTAATACACATATTTATGTGTGTATGTATGTTCTTACCCTGCAGATATACTGGCTCTGAGGTCCAGGGGAAAACGTCTTGGACCGGATGATGGTGTTTCCTCGCATAAAAGGGTTTTGCTGATGGACATCATGTCGCCGTTCCTTGGGCCGAACTACAGAAGCAGAATATGGGAGACCGTCCACACTTGTCTCTTTATTCACCTAATAAGGCAAAGAGAGGATGTCAGCAAGTTTCATTGAAAAGGTACACAAAACTCCCACAAAAGCAAATGAGAAAGTCCTATGTAAATGAATCATCAATGTCACCTTTTCCGTTATGACTGCTGTTGGTCCAGGTTTAACTGGCTCTTCCTCCTGTTCCCACTGGCAGTCGTCGGGGTAGAACTCCTCGTCCTCCTCACCGTCACTACCTTCTTCATCCACAAACACGTCACCCTCCAAAGCCTCTGTGGGGCTATTATATCACACATACACCATTTGACACCAGGGTTATTATGGCTCAAAAATTCTAATTTTCCCATGCATGTTGTTTTTTTTTTATTTCAGCTTTGTTTCAGTCAGTTTTAACAGTACATAAATAGTTTTTATTTTGGTTTCATTTTTATCATATGAAAATTACTACTTTTGCTTTCATGTAGTTCCTGTGTTACTTTTAGTTTCCATCCATTTTAGTACCCACAAATAGTTTATTATGTTTATATATATATACATTTTTTATTATGGATTTATAGTTATGGTTAAGACCAAATTCCTGTCAAAGTTCAAGTTCAAGTAATTACAGTAATTTCTCTGTTAATTAAGTTTTCACATTAGTAAAACTTTTAAGGGGTAAGGATAATGTAGCAATGTATTTAGAAGAGGTCACTTCCAAACTAATCACCTTTATATTGGTTAAACAAACTTGAATCCACATTGAGACATATTGCGAAACTCCAGATTGCATGGATTCCTATATAAAGATGACTGCATTTCACCCATAGAATAGGCCCTTTTCACATGACATCACACAACTTCCGTTCTGACGTGAAGCAGGGTATTCTTACTTCCGCCAGCATGGGAAAGCGCTATCGCTATCAGCATGGAGTTCACCCAGACGCTTGTACATCTGCCAAAAATATGGTTAGAGGATGACTGCTGGTGTCTACTGTCGTCCTTATTCAAGGCGAGGCGTCTGGCATCTCAAACGAATTTACCGAATACCGGTCGGCGAGATTTGCTGTTTGAAGTCGAGGGAGGAGTTGGAAACGCAGCACTGAAGTCATACTTTCTGATTCCCGCCACTCTGGCACAATGTTTACTGTCTTTATTGCAGTTAGATGAAGTTGGTTAGATATATTTGTCAAATAAACAAACGTTTTAGACATTTACATGTGGTAACGGAAAGCCTTTTCATTCAGTAATTTATGTCCTGCTTAATACAGCGCCTGTATGTACAAGAATAGTTCAACATAAGCTTTTAAATATAAATAAAATGGGGTCTATAATTTTCCCTTTTATTTTTATAACAATGTAATTCAGAAATAAATATTAAATATATTAAGTTTACATAAACTTTAAAAAACAAAAAACAAATGCGAGTATTTGTGTAAATAAATATAAAACGCACGTCATAGCTGTTTTTAACATCACATTGCATATATCCTATAACGAAAATAAAATACAATCAATCATATTAATCAATAATAATTCACAAAGAAAAAACAGAGTATACATGTAGTTAAAGTGAAAGTGAATGGAGGATTTTAAGTAATTGTAGAAGTCCAACGTTCTGTAGCACTACACTGCGGTCCTTTTTGCATTGTTTCAATATTAAGCATTTTATTGAACTGGATAATGGGTTTCTTTTCAGACCACTTGCATTTATGGATGTGAAATTTGCCATGTAGTAAAAAGATTTAATATAAAATATGATTTATGTCCATGTCATTTTCCCATAGTAAATAAAAACGATCACGCTGTTTGTCTTTTTATTGCCGAACTATACGGGGAATTTAATTTACACAGTGTACTCACAAATAAACTATCCAAGGAATGGCAAAAACCGAAATAACAAGTGAAAAGATTTCAAGTATATATTTTGTGAATACATAATCGTTGTCATACAAATCTGAAAGCAAGCAGTTGCAGCAAGCAAGCATCCCATCTAAGGCAGATGCAGAAAAACGTTCGCAAAAGAATCCGACTATAAGTACATTAACATTATTAGTAGCTAACTTCCCCTTCACTAACGCCTTTCATTTCAAGTTTTTCCCACATTCTCCTGAGAAGTCTCTGGTGTAAAGGTATAACGGAAGTACCGATACACTGCTTTGCGGGAAAGCGGAAGTTAGCTGACGTCATTTTGAAAAGGGCCTATTCCAACACAAGTAGCAGCTGCAATTAAATCTCTTTTTTTTATTTTAGTTAATGAAGAAAATGTTTTTTGGTAGTTTTCTTTGATGTAATAATTTATTTATAATAAATACATAAATAATAAATGCAGTAATAATTTGAAATTAACACTAAATATTTTTAATAGTACTAATAATATAAGTTGATGAATTAATATATATTTTTGTTTGACATTATTCAGACCATCAGTACTGAAAGTCACAGTGCTGTGACATGGTTGAGTCAAACCGTAATGTTCCTAAAAGAGCAACACTTTTACTTATCTAGTCTGCAACCTTTGAGAAGCAAGTGTGAGTGAGGGTGGAAATGCTCTCGAAAAATGCAGCCATGCCACATTCCTGTCCTTGTTTTTAAGTTCTGTGACAGGTAGTTGTGGTTGAATCATCGTCTAAACAATCAGGTCTTATAGTGCAGTTTTGGTTGTAATCATGAGACTGCCCTTCAGCCAATCAACATGTGGCACGGTGAGTTAATTTACTGAGAAGCGACCTCAAAAGAGTCCAGAAAATGGTATGAGAGAAGAACGCCGCTCAGTATTGCTCATGCACTGCACTTGGATTAGTTGTTCATCCTGTTTACGTTACTAATGTAATTTTGGCGGAGGAGATCAAACATCAGAAAAAGTGAGTCATCGTGTACCATCACGCTGTGATGAATTCCCACGAGACAGCAGAAAGGAGGTCATTCAATAGGAAAATAGGGATTGGAAAAGAAAGAGATGGAATATGAGATCCAAACAGCTTGTTAATTGTTCGTGTGGATGCTGGGTGGGATACTGGATGTGATATGAAACCCAGACTCACACTGACATACTGTTAAGTTGACAGCTGTGCTAAACAGGATTAAAGCTTATTATACACGTTGTGGCAGGTAACATACCAGTTCTCCAGAGGAGTGTTCTCCAGGAGAGCATCAGTGCTCTCTGAGGTGCTGGGAGCCTAAAAATAAATAAAAAGATGGAGAATGTAAATAATGTAAATGAGGCACTTTTTTAGGGTACTTTAATAGGGTACAATTTCAAGCCATATTTTTGTTTTAAAAACATTAGAATGAAATACAGTACTGTGCAAAAGTTTTAGGCTACTAGTATTTTCACCAGCTAAAAATGTTTTTAAGTCAGTGATTTCTATCTTTTGCTGTATTGTGTCAGTAGGAAATATCAGTATACATTTCCAAACATTCATTTTGTCATTAATTGTAATAATCCAGTGAGATTTTTGTTTGCTCCACACAGAGATCTGATCTCACCATCATCCAGTCTGTCTGGAAGGACATGAAGAAACAGAACAAACTGAGACAGACTAAATCCTGAAGAATTGTTGCAATGTTTCCAAGATGCTTCAAGAGACCTACCTGAAAAGCTACCTGAAAAGCTATGTGCAAGTGCACCTAGGGCAAAAGCTGCTTTAAATGCAAAGGTTTAGTTTAGTTTTAGTTTAATTTAGTTAATAGAAGTTAATTGATAAAGAAAATCTATTTATGACATTCATTTTACAGCATTTTTACACAACTTTTCACAGTACTGTAGCTTTGCAGGTAGTTCTCTTGAAGCATCTTGAAGACATTACCACAGTTCTTCTGGATTTAGTCTGTCTCAGTTTGTTCTGTTTCTTTGTCACTCCAGACGAACTGGATGATGGAGCGATCAGATCTCTGTGTGGAGCACTGGCTGTTTCAGACTCCTTGTGCAAACCAAAATCTCACTGAATTATTACAATTAATGGCAAAATGAATGTTTGGAAATGTAAACTGATATTTCCTACTGACACACTACAGCAAAAGATATAAAATAACTGTCTTAAAACCATGTTTTAGCTGGTGAAAATACTAGTGGCCTAAAACTTTTGCACAGTACTGTATATTAAAATATATATTAAAATTGTGAGTTTGGTCAATCCCAACTCCGAGGTACTGACCTTCTCCATTGCATCCAATAATTAAAACCAAACAAAATATTAATTTTGAGAAAGTAACACAAATCATGAGAGCCTCAGGCCTTATTTTGTACCTTATTCATGGAAAGTGACAGCAAAATGCAGATACATTTCCTTAATCCATCTTAACAGAACAGGCTTTTTGTAAATTCGAAACAGCTGAAAGAAGCGAAGCATCTAATTCTATGTAATTTGATCATCAACAGTATTAGAGACCAGAAAGGACCGTTTGGGAAAGAAAGAATCCATTTCTGTATCTGAATTATGAAAGAAACAAATATAATATTAATGAAGCCTCCTTGTTCCTCAATAAACTTTGCAGTTTGGCAAGACCGATTCCAAGAAATATTAGAAAGGCATTTGGCTGTAATGAGGTAAAATGAGTTGAGGATTGTATGTGTGTATGTGTGTGTGTTTTACCAGTTCCTGCTGAACAGAGACCTCTCTTTCCTTGTGCTTTCCATCCATTTCTGGCATATATGTGCAGTTGAGGAGGTTGTACCACTTGGTGCACCACTCCTCTGAATACTCTTCATCAGCCAAACTGATCTGAGCACCAGCCTTTCAAGAGAAAAAAGACAAGAACTGAATAACCGGCCTATATTCACATAGCATTATATGACTGTATTTAGACATCATCACTCTTGTTTGTTTTCTCAAATCAGACACTCACTAGACAGTCCTCTCGACCGGCCTTGCTGCTGCTACAGACATCAATGCGTAGAGTCTTTTGTCTGAGAGCACCGGTGGACATCTGCAGGCTAAACGCTTCCTTAAACTCTAAGGGTTCCTGCGGCAGAGCCCCGTGGGTGCGGAACAGGCAGCGAACGGGCTCTGAGCACGGCAGTACCACTACACGGACATATCTGGAATAGATGAAATCCAACAGAAACTCCAATCAGAGTTGGCATTTGAATGAGAGATGGGCACCCACATACCAAAACAGGACAAGAATTGGCCAGTCATAGATCAGTGGTTCTCAACTAGGAGGGTTTTAACTCCAAAAAATGGGTGTGGGGAAAAAACAAACCTGGGTTTAGGAATCAAATGATTGAATAAAATGAGATTCAATTGAGAATTGAGATTCAATTCCAAAATAATTCTCAAGGCATCTCAATTTTTCAGCAAAAGTGCAGAGGCATTTATAGTCGCGAAATTGTAAATATTACACATAAAAGCCATAATAAATTAACTCAGTCAAATTTCATTATTTTTATGGACTGATCCAGAATCATTTGAGAAAGAATCAATTCCTCCACTTTTTATTACCATTTGACAACTACTCAATGAGTTAATTCCATTTGTAAAACACCACAACATTTCCCTAGCAGAGATGCTTCATCAAAATTACATCCTGCTGATTAAAATTAATGTCTCCATCAACTTTAAATGAAGCTGGCTGAGAGAGCGCAATCCTCACATGTTCTGGTTGGTTGGCAGGGAGAGTGCACTATAGTTGGAGAGCTGCATTACGAACACTGTGAACCTCTTGTCTTTCGCTTCATACTTCAGGCCGAGTTTGATCTGAGCACTGCTTGCTGAGATCCCGTCATCATAACCCAGCTGTTGCTCAACAGGAAGCCCTGACCTGTGGGAATGAACAGCACCATTTTACTATCCCAATCAAGGTCTGTGATAAAACATCACTTACAACAAAACTCTAGAGGCCTACCTTTTTTCTGAGGGCTCGTATACCCCGCTATCGCCTGCTACTGATTCGTCAGACACTGCTGATGTTACCCCTGCCTTCTTCAGTCCTGGCCCAGACATCCTTGTTTGCGTAACAGCATCTGCAGGCACAGAAAAGGGGTGAGTAGAAATGTGACACCACGTCACTCTGGATGGGTGTTAGGTTCCTGATCTCGAGTGAGTTCACCCGCTGGGCTAGTTGGGAGTGAGCTGTAAATCTACCCTATGGTAATAGACATTCAGAGGGTTTCTCTAGTTTCAGATGGAATTCTGGATTGTGGATGAAAAATAAAGTTACCATGAAAAAGACAAGGAAAAATTTTCTAGAATTTCTAGAATGTACTCTTTTTATTCAATTTGGTTTCATGTGAACGTTTTTTTGGCTTTCTTTTGTTTTGTTTTCAATTTTGAACATTAATTTTTACAATTAATCTGATTATTTTATTAGTCAAATAATCCTCTAGTTAGTTTACCAATAAATAACAGCTGTAACGTCTGTTATTAATCTTTTAGTGTTTCATTCAAAAACGTAACTCAGTAATCATATTAATCTATCGTTTTTCCCCAGTTTAGTCGACTTACCTAAAGATTACTTTTACGATTAATCTGTAGATTATTTTCTGATCAGTTGATTAATCCTTCAGTTAAAAACAATAACCTTTACCATGGCAAGAATTAAAAGGCATCTATCAGTAATACAAAATGTCCATGACAGCCTAATGAGTTAAGCTATGAAGCAATTTTGTTCATGAAATGAGCCATGTACCTTTTAATGACTCTACTGCACCCTGTTGGTGGTCCTCTTCTAACCGTAGTTCCATCAGCCTGGTTTGCAGATCTAAATCCAACTGTGAGGCCGGACCAGGGAAGGCCTCTCCCGACAGGAAGCAAGCATCAGTAACAAGGGGTGAGCAAGGAGGAGAGAGGGAAGACAGCGAGGAACGCGGGGACAGGGAGCTCATGGAGTGAGGTGTCTCCGACAGCCGCAGTACTTGGGTTCTCTGGCCCACCCCCGGCCCACTGCCGATTTGCCTGGAGGAGGACGAGACCTCATTCTCATGGATGGTAGTGATGGAGCTGGAGGGCCTGTAGCCAGAGGTGCTTCCCTCCTGCAAAATAGAGTCCAGTTTGTTCTGGAAGTCAGGGTCGCCCAGTTCGGGCTGCTCCAGGTAGATGTCTGTGAAGCTGAGAGAGGAAGTGGAGCCCAAGCTGGAGGTGGCCAGGGATCCTCGGCTGGAAGTCAACGATCCACGGCTGCTGCCTGAGGAACATGACAGCGTGCTGGCTGACAGACTGGAATTTTGATGTCGATGGAAAGAGACAGCGGGAGGGACAGAAGGAGAGCAGGGAAGTTATTCAGAAAGCAGCTCTGGTTCACGCTTCTTTCTCCCCCCACGTCGTCTCGTTCTACCCTATTTCAAGTCTTAACATCAAATGCATTCTGCTTTAAAGCAAACATGCTAATTAAGGCATGGCAGGCTCATTAGACACACAAGGGACTGTTCCTCCATGCAACATGCCTTTGATGTGCCTCAACTAGATGCTGAAGATGAATTAGGCATTAGTCAAAATAAAAAGTAAACGCAAAGCTATTGTTGCTAAGTTACCAAGAGCGTTCAGTTGCATCGTTTTATAACTTCAGAAGTCTGATTCTTTGGATAAGTTTGAGCATTTTTAATGCAAAGTCATTATAATCATATATAGTGAATGAAAAAGTTCTTATGACATGCAGCTTCCCCTTCCTGCTGATATTCAAAACTGCACAATTAGTTACATTTACAAGTTACATTTTTTCCTCTTTGAAGCCTGAAAAGTTTGGTTAATGGATGGACAATTTTTTTTTAAATGCGAATATTACAAATATCTGTTATAATAATAAAAATATATTTTTGTTCCAAAGATGAACAAAAGTCTTATGGGCTTAAAATGACATGAGAGTGAGTAAATTAAATTATTCTATAATATTATAAATAATACGTAATTATATATATATAAAACTATAATGTCCAATTTAACTTTAAAGTAGCATTTAAAATGACTGATTTTACTTTTTTTAATGTTGCATTTTTATTTAGAAAAAATAGTAAGGAATTTTAATAATTCTTTTAAAATAATTAATAAAAGCTGTTTATTGTTTATTGACAACAGTGGTGTTAATATGAATGTATTTACCAGTTTATCGTATAGAATAATTAAGATTGCCACATCCCGATTAGACAACAGACAGAAAAATGAAACATGTTGTCAATATTATGAGTGTCATTTTTATTGTCTATTTTATTTAAATGTCAGGGTTGGAGAATACCTTTTCAGCTGGGTGCGCAGGGAAGATGCCAACCTCACCGTCTCTTCCAGCTCCTTCACTAGTTTGTTTCTTCTATAGTGCAGCTTTAACCTGAACAAAGCAACAGACAGAACTTTGTGACAATAGCTCATTATTGGGGTAGGAATTGGAACAGACCAAGTGTCTTTTTAACAAGAGAAGTGGGCACTTACTTTTCAAGCAGTTAACAGTTTTCACATGGACAATGATTTAAAAAACTGTGATATGGCAATATTGAAGAGACAATGTGATGGGCTCTTTTGGCCATCAACAATAATATTAAATAATATTATGTATTAAATAACTAAATATTATTATACAATGTCTCTATAGTCTTCCTGTGGCTCTAATAAAATGATGCTGGCTTGTTATTAAACGGCAGCGTTGAAGAAGGCGCTCATTGTGTTCAACCTAGATCCAACGTTTGTGCAGCTCAGGTTACAGGAAGAGCATGGAACGCCAAGCTAAACGAGGATACATTATCTAGAGTAGAGAACAAGGACTCTGTTCAAATAACTGAGAGAGAACGAGTGACAAAAAGACCAACAGAAAGAGAGAGAGAATGAAAGATAGTGAGTCAAGCAAAAAAAAAAGCCTAATTGGTTCTCTCACCTAGGCAACCTGATCTCAAAACACAGGTGCCTCTTCTAATAGCGCAAGACTCGCTACAAACCACAAGCAGTAAACTAGTAGACTTTTATGAATCATTTGCATACATGACGTTCAACTTCTGCCATTTTAGCTGTAGATTTACAAAACCAAATTGTGCAGTTATAATGGATGGCGCCTGCAGTAAAGTAAATGAGGGACAAAGTGACTGCTGTGCTGCTCGTTTTGAATAATGCAAAATATCTTTGTGAGTGTGGTATCTGCACACCAAGCTTTTAGTGAACTTTTTTTTTAAGTTTCTAGGCTTTCAAAGTTGGGTTTGATTAATTATTATTTAGTACATTTTCCTCGAAACCAATGTGTTGAGAGCACAGCTGTCCCAGATGAGAGCCTTGTTGTGTTTCCACAATAATTATTGTTCATATAAGAATGGATATCTAAGCTTCAGGTAAATTGCTCTAACATGCTGTCAGGGAAAGGGAAAAAACTTTAGGCCAGACCTTTATTTCTGTAGTATATTAAGTGGATGGTGTAGCCTAGTGGTTAAAGATCAAAAGATCAAAACCAAAAGACTGCAGTATCAAATTCTGCCACGGGCGATCCTCGTTCCCACACTTTCTGGCTAATACATTTACAAGAATTTCCCATGGCATTTACAATCATTTGCAACGGCTGGATAAGGATTTTATTTATTTGTTTGTTTACTTATTTATAGGTGAAGAAATACTTTAATACAAAGAATAAATGAAAAAAAAAAAAAACATTTAAATAGAAAATCAGTTTCCAGGATTTAGAAGATCGTAGGAACCTTAAAGTCCTTCAAGAACGTCTATGGTTCCGTCACCTGACCGAAAAATCCATCTTACCTCTCGGTCAGTGCTTTGCTCTGGTTGTCCCGTGCAGCTTGCAGGTCCTTCTCGAGTCGCTTCTTTTCAGACTCGATCTTCTCTGCCTCGCTGGGTGCGCGCTTGCGCGGTGTTACATACTGCAGTTCCTTTAGCAGCTCTTCCTTCTCGTTGATGAGGATCAGGCGATCTCTCTCCGGGTCCAGAAGGCCTGGCCACGCCTCACTATCCAGTTTGGCAATCTGGACCTCAATATTTGCAATCCTGAAGGCAGCAAAATGAATAAGGCGGCGTAAAGAAAGTTAAGCATTACACTATTGCCATAGACAAACATAGCAATTGGTTGATTTCAAAATCAATTTACAGCCTATTCAGCTTTATACTTGTGTGTGTGTGTGTGTGTGTGTGTGTGTGTGTATGGGGTGTACAGGTCAAAAGTTTGGAATAATTAAGATGTTTTTAAATTAAATCTCTTATGCTCACTGAGGCTGCATATTTTAATTTAATATACGGTAAAACAGTACTATTTTCCATTTAATACATTTTAAAGTGTAATTTATTCCTGTGATGGGAAAGCTGAATTTTCAGCAGCCATTACTCCAGTCTTTACTGTCACATGATCCTTCAGAAATCATTCTAATATTGTGATTTGGTGCTCAGTTATTGGTTCTCATTAATATCAATGCTGAAACCAGTTTTTGCTGCTTTGTACTTTTGTGGCAACCACGATACATTTTTAAAAATAATTCTATGATGAATATAAAGTTCAAATTAACAATAGAAATCATTCTATAAAATAAAAACAGAAATCTAACTTTATAAATGTATATACTGTCACTTTTTATTTACCAATGCCCATGCTAAATAGAAGTACTAATTATTGTTTTAGGGCTGTCAATCGATTAAAATATTTAATCGCGATTAATCGCATGATTGTCATGAGTTAACTCGTGATTAATCGCAACTTAATTGCACATTTTTATCTGTTCTAAATGTACCTTAAATTAATACTTTTCAAGTTTTTAATACTCTAATCAACATGGGCATGGACAAATATGGATGCTTTATGCAAATGTATGTTTATTATTATTGAAACCATAGTCAACATAGACCACGAAGACTAGACATGTTTCAAAGGTCATTGATGTTTTTCAAAGAAACTTGTTCATGTCTATTAGACACATGAAAAAAGAACAAAGAAATACCAGGTTCTCATTACTTCTCTTTATTTGCACTGAGCAATTTTCTAAACAAGCCTGTTTACATTTTCGCAGGACAGGGCAGCTCACTTCTTCTGAACATGCAAAATGTACATTTATCATTTATTATTACATTTGTTTGTCTCTCTATGTCCACATACTGTATTTTGATGCAGCTAAATTCTCAAAACTGTTTTCATTGATATATTTTCTGTTGTCAGACAACGGAATGAATATGAAACAGTGACTGAAACGCGACCCAATAAGACTACATAACCAGCTCTCCCTTCCAAGATGTTAATCTGCACAAAAATTCTGATAATCGAGCCATTGTCTGATGAAATCAAATACACATAAGATAAAGACAATAGCTGTGCTGTGATTTCAGCTATACTTGCATGTAAAATTAGAGAAGCAACATAACATCTGTTTTAACTGAAAGCGCTGCTCCTCTCAGCAGCTTGCCGGACAATGCAGACGCACAGAGAGGAAAGAGGTGCGTGCACGCGCTGGGAAAGCAAGACCTCGCGCTTGTGCGGCAGTGCCGGTGAGTCTCAGAAACTAAATAAGGTTTGGGCAAACCCTACAGATTTGTCGCTAGGCTAGGCGCTTTTTTGAAGAAAAAAAAAAAGTCGCTAAAGAGGTCTGCAAAGGCGCTAATTTGGCAACACAGTGCATCTCCATTTCTCCAACTGCGGGCTAGGCCATGGGTCAAACAGAAAATGTGCGCTGCGTTAATCACGCGCTAATAAAATTAGTGCCGTTGAATTTGCGTTAATGCGTTATTAACGAGTTAATTTTGACAGCCCTATATTGTTTACTTACAATCATACTTACAAGTTAAAGTTGACAAACTTTTGAATGGTAGTAATATCGTGATTTCCACAAAAATATAAAGCAGCAAAAACTTTCAATATTGATAATAATAGGAAATGTTTCTTGAGCACCAAATCAGCACATTAGAATGATTTCTAAAGGATCAAGTAACAGATCCAGAATATATTAAAATACGCAACAATTATTGTTTGTAAAAGTAACTTTTAATTTTTTTTTTTCTGTATTTTTGATCAAATAAATTCAGCCTTGGTGAGCATAAGAAACTTCTTCCTTAGAATTTGAAATGTTGCCCTTTTGTTTATTTGATAAGTGACTCAAGTATTGTGCAGAAGCTTATTTTATTCATACTTTTTTTCTTTTATGTCCTTATTATTTCTTTGTTTTACAGTTTTTTTAAACTTTCAATTTATTTCAATTTAGATTTTCAATATGGCATCAAACCTCTTGGTCATATATATATATATATATATATATATATATACACATACTTTTTCCCCATTATATTGACCTTCAATCCTCCTGCTTTGCAAATGCTGGCATCACTGATTGAAAAACTTGATTGACCACCAGTTAAAAACTAATAATTTAGGAGGAAATTCAGAAGAAAAACACATACCTTCTTTTTGCCTCCTCATATTTCAGGCTCAGTCGTACCTTCTCAGCCAGTTTATTTGAGTTTGATACAAACTAAATCAAAAAGAATAACAATTTAAAAAAATAATAAAATTATCTGAAATTATAAAAGACATCTTACCCAGCAAATGGCTTGCACATTGTGAAACCACTAAAAGACACCACAGTCATTCATGATTTCCAACCATGTAAAAAGCACTGAAGGCCGTCTCTCACCTCGGCAGGTACGTCTGTTTGAGACTCGGCGTCTGAGTATAGGCGGGGCAGAGAGAGGTTTGAGTTGGCCAAGGACGGATTGCTGGCCCACAGGTCAGACTGAGAGCCATAATCTAACTGGAAACCATCCTTCAGCACAGCCAGTTTCTAAAAGAAACACAACAATCAGATGTCAGTCTGTGATTTTGTCCCTTTTTGCCCTTGTCCCTATTTCCCCTTTAAAGTGAAGTCAGAAAATCTTTGACCTCTATTTTCCATTCTCTCACAGAACATTTCTGAAATGACAACTGCCGACGGGGGCTTAAACATAATTCAGTCGTCTGACACCTTCTGTGTTAGAACTGAAGTTACCTGTGTGTTTATTAAGTGATGAGCAATGAGAGGCAGTGAGACTACAGGAACCAGAGTTTATTTGCAAGAAAGCAACACAAAGCTATGAGTGCGCATGTAACGGGCAAGCACACGCATGATTGAAGAAGTCTGCCAGCTGCAGTGGGGGGCATGCATTATTTAGCACTGCCTGCCTCTCCATTTGCTCGTAGAACAGTGAGAGGAAAAAGTTGGAAATAAACAAATAAATAAACAAAGAAAAGGAAACAACAAAGAAAAGGAAAAACAATAAGGAGTTATACCCAATGAAAAATGAGGTCAGCTTAGGCTAACTGAGAACAGAAAAGCTGCTCTCTGAAAGCTTAAACACAACAGTGACATTTGGGAAGACTCCATCTGCCAATAGCATTCAGACGTTTGGGGTCGGTACGTTTTTTTTTGTTTTGTTTTTGTTTTTTTAAGAAATTAATACTTTTATTGTCACAAAAATATTAAGCAGCACTGTTTTCAACATTTATAATAATAGGAAATAAGCATCAAATCAGCTTATCAGAATGATTTCTGAAGGACCATGTGACATTTAAGACTGAAGTAATGGCTACTGAAAATTTAGCTTTGCAATCACACAATTTTTTTTTAAATACAGTGCCTTGCAGATTTTTTTCATGTTCATTTTTTTCACGTTTTGTTATGTTGCAGCTTTATGTTAAACTGCATTAAATTACTTTTTTTTCCCCACATCAATGTACACTCCATATACCATAATGGCAAAGTAAAAACAGAACTGTCACTAATCCTTACCAAAGAGGAGCTATTTCTACAATATACAATACTTTATTTGCATGTCACCCCCTGGATTCTGATTGTCTTCGGATTACCTGGGCTAGGGACCTTAACATTGAGATAGATGCAGAGACATGGCAGTTGGTTTTAAAACGTGTTCATAATTCATCTGTTTGCGCTCGCCATGGGGTTTTACAGTGTAAAGTTGTTTACAGGGTACACTGGTCCAAAAGTAAATTAGCCCGTATGTTTCCCAATATTGATCCATGTTGTGACAAGTGTCATCTAGAACCAGCTAATTTAGCCCACATGTTCTGGACTTGTCCTGCTCTGTCTCTTTTTTGGGAGTCTGTTTTTGACTCACTTTCAGCTACCACATCTGTTAAACTTTCTCCCTCTCCTCTAATTGGCTTGTTTGGAGTCTTGCCTTCTGATTACTCATTGCCATCTCATTTCGTTGAGCTGGTAGCTTTTCTCACTTTACTAGCAAGACGTTGTATTCTGATGCATTGGAAAGGTCCTCACGCCCCTTCTCACACTCGGTGGATAAAAGATGCTTTATTTTTTATTAAATTAGAAAAAATTAAACACAGTCTTCGTGGCTCCATAGTCAAATTCTCAAAAATTTGGTTACCCTTCCTTGAGCATGTTAGAACTCTGCAGTTGGATGCAGTCTCTCTTGATTAATTATCCATCTACACTACTATTATTACTCCATTTATCCCGATTGTGCACTTGTATTGCCATGTTAGTAGCACACATTTGTAACTAAGCTGTTTATTTATTGTGTGTGTATATATACAGTGCATTCAGAAAGTTTTCAGACCCCCTTCACTTTTTTCAATTTTTTTATGTTGCAGCCTGATACTACAATTGTTTAAATTCTTTTTTTTTCTCATTAATCTACATGCCGTACCTCATAATGACAAAGTGAAAACAGAATTTTAATAATGTCTGTAAATTTATTAAAAAGAAAAACTGAAATATCACATTTACATAAGTATTCAGACCCGTTTACTCAGTACTTGGTTGAAGCACCTTTGGCAGTAATTACAGCCTCAAGTCTTTTTGGGTATGATGCAACAAGCTTTGCACACCTGGATTGGGGGATTTTCTGCCATTCTTCTTTGCAAATCCTCTCAAGCTCGGTCAGGTTGGATGGGGACCGTCCGTGGACAGCCATTTTCAGGTCTCTCCAGAGATGTTCGATAGGGTTCAAGTCAGGTCTCTGGCTGGGCCACTCTAGGACATTCACAGAGTTGTCCCTAAGCCACTCCTGTGTTGCCTTGGCTGTGTGCTTAGGGTCATTGTCCTGTTGGAAGGTGAACCTTCGGCCCAGTCTGAGGTTCTGAATGCTCTGGACTGGATTTTCATGAAGGCTCTCTCAATATTTTGGTTTACTGAGCTTTTCTTCTACTCTGACGAGTCCCTCAGTCCTGCTGCTGAAAAACACACTCACAGCACATGAGGCTGCGCCAGCACACTTTACTTTTGGGATGGTAATCTGCAGGTGATGAGCAGAGCTGGTTTCCTTCAAACATGATGCGCATAATTGAGGTTCATCAAACCAGAGAATCTTGCTTCTCAGAGTCTGAGGGTCCTTTAGGTGCTTTTCTTGCAAATTCCAAGGGTTTTCATGTGTCTTCACTGAGAGAGGATTGAGTTTGGCCACACCGCCAAAGCCCAGATCGGTGGAGTGTTGCAGTGATGCTGTCCTTCTGTAGGTTTCTCCCATCTGCATATATGATCATGGGAGCTCAATTAGAGTGACCATCAGCTTCTTGGTCACCAGTCTAGACAAGGCCCTTTATCCATCAGCTGCTCAGTTTGGTTGGCGACCTGCTCTTGGAAGAGTCCTGGTTGAGCCAAACTTCTTCCATTTGAGAATCTGCGGGTGTCACTTCCTCAGCTCTTGGGAACCTTCTGGTGCAGCAGAATTCTTTTGCAGCCTTCCCCAGATCTGTGCCTCAATACAATCCTGTTCTGAGTTCTGCAGGCAGTTCCTTTGACCTCATGGTTTGTTTTTCACCCTGACAAGGTGGCTTGTCAGCCTGAGGTCCCTTTATAGAGAGGTGTGTGCCCTTCCAAAACATGTCCAATCAATTTAATTCTGACTCCAATCAATGTGTAGAAACATCTCAGGCAATGATCAAGAGAAATGCAGGCACCTGAGCTAACTTCAAGTTTTGTTGCAATAACTGAATACTTACGTAAATGGGATATTTCAGTTTTTTATTTTTAATACATTTACAGACATTTCTAAATTCCTGTTTTCTCTTTGTCATTATGAGGTACGGAGTATAGATTAATGAGAAAAAAAATTAATTTAAACAATTGCAGTATCAGGCTGCAACATAAAAAAATTGAAAAAATTCAAGGTGGTCTGAATACTTTCTGAATGCACTGTATATATAAATTTTTTTTTTTTAGCTTATTCTTTTAATCTAATTTTGTTGTTTGTTAGTTGTTGTTTTTTTCTTTTCTCCTAATCCTTTCATGTTTGTATGTTTATTACTTTCTGTCTTGTCATTTTGAAAATTCAATAAATAAATCATATATAAAAAAAAACAGAACTGTCACAACTTTGTAAATTTATAAAAAATAAAAAAAATCTGAAATATGTTGCATAAGTATACAAACCCTTAACTCAGTACTTAGCTGAAGCACCTTTATAGCCTCAAGTCTTTTTTGTTTGATGCGACAAGCTTTGCTCATCAATATTTGGCAATTATCTGCCATTCTTCACCTTACCTGTTCACCTCTGGATGGGAGCAGATGCACATTCTCAAGTTTCTCCAGAAATATTTGATTGGGTTCAAGCCCAGGCTGTGGCTGGGTCATTCAAGGACATTGACAGAGTTGTCTATAAGCCACTCTTGCTGTGTGCTTAGGGTCATTGTCCTGTTGGAAGGTGAAGCTTCTGCCCAGTCTGAGATTCTGAATGCTCTGGACTGGGTTTTTATTAAGGCTATCTCTATATTTTGATGCACTGAGCTTTTCTTCTACTCTGATGAGTCCCTCAGTCCCTGCCGCTGAAAAACAGCCCCACAGCATGAGGCTGCTACCAGCACACTTTATTTTTTGGACGGTACTCTGCAGGTGATGAGCAGAGCTGGTTTTCTTCAAACATGATGCTTAGAATTGAGGTTCATCAGACCAGAGAATCTAGTTTCTCAGAGTCTGAGGGTCTTTTAGGTGCATTTTTGCAAATTCCAAGTGGGTTTTTGTGCGTCTTCACCGAGGAGAAGACTGAGTCTGGCCACACTGACATAAAGCCCAGATCAGTGGAGTGTTGCAGTGATGTTTGTCCTTCTGTAGGTTTCTCCCATCTACATATATGATCATGGAGCTCAACTAGAGTGACCATCACCTTGGTCACCAGTCTAGACAAGGCCCTTCTCCATCAGTTGCTCAGTTTGGCCAGGAGGTCAGCTCTAGGAAGAGTCCTAGTTGTTTTAAATGTCTTCCATTATGGATAATGAAGGCTACATGATTCTGTGAACCTTCAATGCAGCAGAATTTTTTCTGAAGTCTTCCCCAGACGTGTGCTTGATGCAAACCTGTTTCTGAGCTCTACAGGCAGTTCTTTTGACCTCAGGGCTTGGCTTTTGCTCTGATATGCATTTTCAGCTTATAAGACCTTTTATTAATATGTGTGTGCCGTTCCAAATCATACCCATTCAATTGAATTTGACACAGGTTAACTTCACTCAAAGTGTAGTAACATCTACAAGCAATATGAATGCTCCTGAGATGTTAAAAGCCTGTTATTTGCTTTGTCATTATGGTGTGTGGAGTGTAGACTGTTGTGGAAAAAAAAGTAATTTAAAGAGGTTTAACATAAGGCTGCAACATAACAAAATGTAAAAAAAAAATTAAGGGGTTTGAATACTTCTGCAAGGAACTGTATATGAAAGCTATTATGAATTAAACTATACTTCACAATATGACTGTTTTACTGAACTTTCAAAGAAATGCAGCCTTGGCGAGCATAAGAGATTTTTTTTCAAAAACATTAAAAATCAGACAAATCCCAAACTTTCGTATGTGTTCGCAGTTATATATATAAACTAGGAACTCTATAATAAATTTTTAAAAGGAGGTTGAATTATGATAGGGCCTCAAAACAGGATGCCGATAGGAGGCAAAACATTTTGTCTTCACTGGCTTCTTTGAATTTGCATTACTACAAGCAATGAGTCCAATTACATAACACACAAGCAAACTTGACGAAATTTAAAGGGGACCTATTATGCAAAAATCACTTTTATAAGCTGTTTGAACACAGCTGTGTGGCTGCAGTGTGTGAAAACAACCAGCCTATAATGTTAAAAATCCACCAACTCATTTTTTAATAAAACCAATAAATCATAAACAGTCTCTCAGAACGAGCTGTTTCAGATTCTCCCTCTGTGCACGTCACTGAGGGGAAAAAGTCCCGCCCATTTGTGACGCTCTCTGCCCTATTAGCATAAACACAGCCCTGAGTGAGAAGCTGCGGTCCGCCATTACTGGAGATATACACACTGTTAGCACCAAAGAGGCTTTACAAGTGTTGTGTTTTAGGATGCACTAATAAACATAGGAGTTGCCATAATCTCCCCCCATCTGAGCCAAGGACACTGTGGTTAAATTTCATTTTCGAAGGAAATATCCCAGAAAAAATCTGTAATGTCCCCTATATGTTTAGGAATTAATATCAACGCTTCGTGCACGAATGTCAGCTACAGACAAAGTAAGTATCAGGCGTTTGTTTTCCAAATTGCTTTTCTGAAAGAGCTTCTTGGGACTCTGTATGGCTAATGATGCTAAAGCTACCATTGTCTCTTGTGTGTTTGCACTGATGCTGCCTTCAAGTGCTGCCAGAATGATCGTGAATTAGGAATGTGGTAACGTTAGTTAAAAGTTGCGTATGAAAGCAATGTGTGTCGATCGCTTGAAGTTGTCGAGCTCATAATCAGAAGTGGGACTTCTAAAGTTTGTGGATGGCATGAGACCAGCTATGTTGTTATTTTTATTCCGCCGTGCTCCCCGTCTGTGTAATTCATGAACGTGAATTTATTATGCACAGTATAATCAAATGACTGACTCTGAAACCGAGTAGTTTTCTGTAAAGATAACAGGCTTGTATTAATAGTGGAATGTTTATTTGCAAAGACTAGCACTGCTAATGCGGAGCTTGAGCTCTTGAAGCTCCGCCCTCTTCCCCGGGAGAAAGAGCTCACTCGCATTTAAAGCAACATACTCAAAATAGCGCGTTTTGGCTCATACCCTAAAAGTGGCAATTTTAACAAGCTGTAAAAATTTATCTGTGGGGTATATTGAGCTAAAACTTCACATATACGCTCTGGGGACATCAGAGACTTATTTTACATCTTTTAAAAAGGGGCATAATAGGTCCCCTTTAAGCCTCCAGTAAAACCTGATTTGTACATTACGGTAAGGATGCAAAGAGTACATAACCAAATATTTTCTTTAGGCCTACATTCAAGAGCAGTAGGTTAACAAAACATTATGCAAACTAGGAAACTTCACACTCTGCAATGCTAGTGCAAACACTCAGATCAAACAAACGGATCCTCACATTCACCCATGTCACATTATATGAATTATTATTATAACCAAATAATAAACGCACTCGTTTTTATCAGTTTCATTAAACACATAATGTAGTGTACATTTTGGATTAAGTTGCATTCTATCCTCTTTTAATTTTCGAGGATAAATTTAAATTAAATTCTTGACATATGTACATGTACTGTACGTCTGTCAATTTCACATTTTTAATGATGTTTTTAAAGTTTAAGTTTTAAAATTAATTTGTATTATTTTATGAATTTGACTGTTGTGATGCCATGAAAAAAAAAGTCAGTTACAATTTTACAGTTAAAGATAGTAAGGTAGTACATACATATGTGCACTACATTCAAAAGATTTAAGTTTTTTTTTTGAATATTTCTTATGCTCAACAAGTCTGTATTTATTTGATTAAAAATACAACAAAAACAGTAATACTGTGACCCCAACCACCCCCCCCCCCCAAACATCAACAACAAAAGTCAGATATGAACAGAAAAATTGTGAAAAGTGTGAAAAAGTACTATGTTTCACAAAGTTTGAGTGTCCTGCTTCTATATGCATATACACAACTGTATTATGTCAAATATTTATATACATTTTTGTGGGGGTAAGAAACAAATAATGGCGGTAAAAGTATGTGTTTGAGATTGTTGTCTTCGCCGAAAAGCCCCACCTTACTCAACCACTCCTATCTGCTTAAACACATTAGCTTATTATAACAATCAGATTGGCTATAATTATGCAGCGAGTAGAGCACTTCACTGCGGTTTTTATTTGGATAGATTAGTTTGCCTACTTCTCTAGTGTGTACTTAGCCATTATAGCGTATCACTGGCCTGACTATACTCATATGTACACATGGAACTGAGACAAAAATTTCTCCACAATATCCTCATTATGAAAGAATGTAGGAATGTGTTCCCAGAACATTGTCAAGGTGTAACATTTTGACCTTTTGTGACCTAGGCGATGTTTAAACGCTTCATTCAGGGTGTCATTGTACAGGGAATACACTGAGAACTGAATTAAGGTTCAAAGAGATCAAGCTTCATTTTTACCTGCATTAGCTCCTGTTTCTCCTTCTCCCCAGAGCTGATGGCATCTTTAATGGTCTTCACCTCCTTCAGGATGGCCTGGGCTTCATGCAGTTTGTAGCCATGCGAGGCACTGGACACTTTGTGATCAATTCTGATGAAAGTCAAATTAAAACAAAAAAGTCAATTTGCAAAACTTGTGAATCAACCCAATTGTTGTTGTTTTTTTAACCAGTTTTGATGATTCAGTTGAATCATTCGCATCACAGTCAGAATTTTCTTAACTCTGAGAGATACTTTATTTGGAATGTGACTCATTTTTTGTACTGTAAAATAAAACTATGATGAGAATAATGATGATTACTACTACTAAATAAAAACATATAACAAAATAATAAATATTTCATTGTAACAAAGAATTGAGCACTTAAAATACTGCTACCACTAATTTTATGTTATTGAATGAACATAAATCACATCTTAATGAAACATACTGAATCACCAACAATTTCAAACCTTTTTGCAAACCCATTTGACCAATTAGATCATTTGAAAATCTGACATCACTAGCTCTACACAGCTGAAAAAACACATGACTTGACTGCTGAAATATTATCAGAAAAAGTGATTCTCAGGAATGTATAGATCATAATCTTCACTGACATACAAAGATTTACCAATTATATTTTACTGGGGCACAGCAATTCTTTACAGGGGACTCGTGCCCCAGTGAAAAGGATCTAGCGATGCCCCTGCGCTTTACTCTGAAAGACCCAGTGCATATATTTAATTAAATCTCAGCCTTTGCGATTTGATAAATCGCTAAGCCATAATCATGATTCCAGTTTTATTTTGATTATTTGTTCAGCCCCAGAATCAGTTCATTGAAACAAACCATATGAATGAACCAATTCACAAAAACAAGCCAAACTCCCAACATATTTCCTACTGAAACTGGCTGTCAATCACATGCATGACTACCAAAGTATCTCTGTGTGAGAACTGTCCTAAAACGCTTCCCTATATTTGAAGCCAAATGATACCCAGAGCAGCTCATGGCTACTACCAAACCACCACAGCAGTAATATGAGCCATCAAGAACAGTAAAATAATACAAGGATTCACTCCGTGCAAAAGATTGTCACTGAAATGTTTGCTAACCCACAGGTTGAGCGCCCGTCACCCAGTCACCTGAGCAAGGCATGAGGTCCCATAAAATGCATTAACAGTGAAACTTTCATATACATCTCTGTTGAATGCTTTGTTTGCAATTTCCTGGAATGACAAGCTCCACTAGAGGCAAGAATACAGGAGGAGGGGGGGCTCTGTTTAGCAGAAGTGGGCAAGTAAAGCGAGTCATCGGTAAGTCATGTGCAGACCTGAGCAACAGGTTAGTCCACATTCCTTTAGGCAAGAGAACGAAAGGGAGGCAGTCAACAGGAATCAGCCTAGCATCTCAACGCCCTTTCACATACAAAAAGAGCCCAATCCAAAGCTTTATGTCAACGGTTCCTTCCTAAAACAGCCCAGCGGGAAAAATATCTTGAGCAATTACAGGTGGAAAAACAAGGACTGAACATTTTTAAGCTCCTGATATGAAGCAGGGGTGGTCAGAAGGGTCGACTAGTGATTCAGTAACGGACTGGTTTATTATTGAGGTTTGACACATTTGTTTAGGTTATTTTTTCTGGATTCTTCATTCACAGAGCTTACCAAAGCTGCGGTCACAATTACCATTGTTCAGCAAATTTCTGGGGCTGAAATCCAGTCATTTCAATAAGAATCCATGCAATCAGAAATTTTGAGGTGAACGATTTCCAAATGAAGATTCAGAGAGTCAGTTTCAAGTTGGTCATGCGGAAAATTGACAAGCAGAAAGCAGCTTGGTTTGAAAGTGATCTCTATATAAACTCTGCTTTGTACATCGCTACACTGTTAACTGTTGAGACAATGCATTATTTTGCTGTGAAAATTTCACTGAAATTTTGCTAATGTGCACTTATGAGTAACTGTCACAAAAGTCAAAACACGAGATTACAGCCAAAATAGTTTTACAAAATGGACAGCCTTTGCCATAAACAAGTGGAAATATTTGTATTTGCATTATAGTATTTTGTTTCCATGCCGTCAATAGAATCGTTTTCCAGTTACTTGCGATCTTTATTTGAATGATCACAATATCAACTCTTAAAGCCTGGTAAAATCAAGGCAAAAAACATCTGTCGTTTACATGCAAAAACAAACATACAAAGCCACCAATGTAGTCTGATTCACAAACAGATGACTTGTATGAATGGGTTCTTTTTAGTGAATCAAAAACATACAATGAGATCAATGACCCCTATGTACTAGTTCTTGTTTAGAAAATCAAAACTTAAAGCATGACCAGTGTAGTCTGATCCTAAAAATAACGACTTGGTTCTTTTAGTGGACTTCAAAATGACAAGTTTGAATCAGTCTAAAACACTGGTCCTTTTACAGCATCAGTTGAGATGTAACCAAACTCATTCTAACTTAAATGTATCCAAATGAATCAAAATCAGAAACAAATTTAAGAATCACCAGCTTAGAATCACTGGACTAGTAGACTAGTTGCTGAGACAATCCATCAACCATTATATGAAATAAAATGAAATATGAATAGCTTCACACTGAGGTGCATGATGTTCTGAAAAACAGTAAAAATATCAACTTTTATAACCACAGACAAACCAAATGTGAAATTGCTCCATCACAATAAAGTGCCAAAGAGCTCATAAAATGGCAAGAGATAAGATGATATGTTTTTGTCTTGCACAAAGACAAGGTGGTTTTAGATTGGAATAAGTTTAAACAAGGAAGCGATCAGTTATCTGGAACGTGATCATGCAATGAGGTCAGGTTACACTTACTCTTTCAATGTCTCAAAGCCTTGTTCCTTATAAAGGAGTTCTTGCCTCATACAGGCCAAATCTCTCTTCAGCTTATTTACCTGAACAAAAGACAGCAACAGAGAGAAAGTGACTTGGTGAATGAATGAGACACTTGCGAAATTACAAGACATCTTACATCTGGCTTTAAGCGTAATCTCGCTTCTTATCATCACATCCGAAATCCATGATGTACAGAGTGCCGCAAAGATTACACCCAGTTTGTGTCTTACTTATAAACAAGAGAGCATTCACAGCAAATAATCAAAGGCTCCATGTTAAGTGGAAGAGCTTCTTACCCGACTTTTTGCTGTAACAATCTCCGCTTTGAGGATTTCAGGGTCATATTTACTGCTTGATGAGGATCTGGAATTTACTGTAGGAAAGATAAGAGTTCAAAGGCTTTATCTTATCTGTAAAACCACTCAGCACGGCTCTGGAATTCCATAGTGACTTATAATAATGCTACAGACTATCACAAATCTACATCCATTATAGTAGCATTTTATTTTAAAATAAAACATTTGCTTGAAAAAATGTTTGAAGAGTGAGGTCATTGCCGGTTGGGCAGCACAAATATTTTAAAGTGAATTCAAGATTGCAAAACCCCATCAATTAAGCATGCAGCTCTCACCATCTTATCTCCGCAGATGATTTGGTGGTTTTAACTATGACTGTTCTTTGATTCTTGAGACATGGAACAAAACAAAAATAAATCTTCACACTTGATTTTCTCTTTATGTTATCAAAATTGTGACAAAGTTCTCAGACTATAACTTGACACAGATAGTGAAAAAATAAAAAATACTATAGACTTTAGATATTATATAGAAAACATGCCTTTTCTAAGATTTCTAAAGGGGCAGGGGGGTAAATAAAAGTCAGCCTTATGTTATATTAAATTGTGCTAAAGTGTCATTTCCATATTGCACCTAGTGAGCAACTGTTATATTGTCTGTGTGACAACCATGACTCCATCTCACAAATTGCAAATAAATAGTTTAAAATCAGTTTGAAACCATCCTTAAGATTTCTTTACATTTACTAAAGAACAGTACATCCTGCCAATCGATTAAAAAAATTAACTAATTGCACATATTTTCTGTAATTAATCATGATTAATCGTGGTTAATCCCACCTAACATTAAAGTTTTTAAATATACTTTTATATTGCAGTAATTTCACATTCCATCTTCAAATTAATGTAGAAACAACAGTATATTTTTAATATTTGTTTAATGGCATCTTTTTTATGACTGAAGGCGAGTATCACTGATACCAACACTAATGATGTCTCTAGGAAATTGTTCTCTTTTTCTTAATATTTAACCATTAACTATAGCCATTCAACATTACAGTATAATTGAGAGCTATCAATTTTAACATTTATTAGACCTTAAAAAAATAACAAATTCTAAATTAAGTGAACTTAAAACAATCTTCACATAAACCCATTATAATAAATATCATATTTACATGTGCCCTTCAGCAAGTAGGAAATATACAGAAATTGAATAAAGTTATCAAACACTAAATTCTAAATTAAATATAGATGAATCCTTAAAGCTACAAAGTTATTTATTTCCTCTTTTTTCTTTTGTTCTTTGATTAACAGACATCACAGCAGCTGGGTTATTAGGTTATTTGGCTGCTATTACTTTAAGAGCTGATGTTCTACTGAAGCTCCCTCATCACCTGTACCATTTCTGCACTCGTTTGCCGAGTGCGCCCCTGAAAAGTCTCCCATTTGATGTGGTCATAAATACGTTCTGCGTCTAAATAAATGCAATTCTTGTCAAGAAAAAAGAAGCAGAAGCAGCAGTTGTGAGTGGGGTGGCCAACCCTAGCTCCGCCCCTGCATTAACTGCGTTAAAAAATGTTATCGCCTGCATTAACGTGCTAATTTTGACAGCACTAATTATAATATTTTTTAGGGATGCACGATATTATCGGACTGATATCAGAATTGGCCGATAATGGCTTTAAATGTAAATATCGGCATCAGCCCGATATGGAAAATAATGCCGATGTTTCTTGCCGATAAGAGGAATACATTAACTCACGTGCTCATGGGCTGCTAGCGATTAGATAACATCAGCAGTGTGATTCATTCTTGAAGCAAAGTTTTGTCTGAATGATGATTACATTCACTGTTTTGGATCGCTGCATTTAAACTGAGAATGCACGTACAGAATAGGGCTGCACGATATTGGAAAAAACTCACATTGCGATATTTTGTTTTTCTACGACATATATTGCGATATGAAAAAAAAAAAAAATCACCAGATGACTTGAATAGCTCTACTTGGGGAAAATAATAATGATTGGGGTGATTTTGTAGGTGAGTAAATCAGCAAAGGAAATAAACAAATTACATGCATAGATAAATATAATAGAACAAAGATACAAATGAAATAAACAGTGCTTTGTATTTTTAAGGAAAGTCTAACAGTATTCAGGTAGAGAAACTGAATAATCAAATGTAAAATAACACTGCATAGTCTTCACTGTAAATTAAATCTAATGAATCTGTGTTAAAGCTACAAAAGTGATTTTTCTCTGTGTTTTGTTGTTTGATTATGACACAGAAACCAACAGGGACATTAAACTGCTGTTAGATAAGCAACTGGTTTTTTTCAAGGATAATTTCAGAGACATGCATTTTGACAGTTTCGCGCATATGTGTCATTTCAGGCACAAATAGTAGCGGAAGTGAATGGAATTCAGTGTTTACGTGCATCTGAGTAGCTCTCACCGTGTCTACACTGGACACAAGTGGCACAACGCGACGCGACAAATACAACAGGACCCATTATAATCAGTGATGATGTGTGACTGTCCATACTGGATGCGGCGCGACACGACAAATCCCCGCCAGTAAACTGATGCCTCGTTCTATTTATGACGTACTGACGCAAAGCTCAAATGATTGGCAACGGTCGCATTGTAGCGTCCAGTTTAGACAGACTTTGGAGCCGTTTAACTTACATGTTGCGCCTAAAAAAATGCGTTGAAAACGCCAGCCGCGCCGCTTTCTCCTTCTTTCCAAAGCACTCGGGAGCTTACGCTTTCGTGGCGTCTGCCGTTGCTAAGCAACCGTGACCTGCGCTCTCCTCGACTACGCGGAAGTTTCAAAGAAGGATAAATGGATTTCCAGCACGGAAAATCGCTTGCAGTAGCTCTGCTACTAAATTTATTTAAAAATAGATATCTCTGACTGTACAGCTGTCGCGTCTGGTGTAGACGCGGTGTCTGTGTGTGAGCAAAGAAAACGATCACTATAGGCCTACTAAACATCGCACATCATTGACTATTGCGGATGCGCACATCGCGATATCGATGCTGAAACGATATATCGTGCAGCCCTAGACAGAATGAGGCATTTGGTGTATGATTGAGAACACAGTAATAGCACGTGCAGCGGCAGCCTCCCCCGGGTCCTAATGCCCATTCGGTAAGGAGTTTTAATTCCATATGGGGCGCTGTTGGCCGACTTCTAATTAAATTAAAAGTAAAATAACCGACACAAATATTTAGACTGTGTTTCTGATTAAATAAAGCAGTAACTGATGTCATACAATAATGAGTATGTTTTGATTTAAAGGTCAGAAGCTATAGCTTGCATGAAAAAAAAAAATCACAAACATGACACTTGTAAATTAAATAATTTTATACTGATTTATTCATTTATGTGTCATATATTTTATTTTTTTAAACAAATCATAAGCTCTAAAATATTTTCAGAATTTTTACAACTCTTTTGCTTTAGACCATCTACAAACGTAAAATCTTAAAATAAAATGTTAGGGTTAACACTGCATCCTTCTAGGAAAAACATGCAGCAATTGATATAATTTATTTAGTTATTCTCAAAGCTTCAATGTACTGTCAAAAAACCCTCATTATTGTTTATTTAATTTTAACAAATAAGTTCTTGTTAAAAACTAACCAAAATTACAAAGATTTTGCTTATAATGTCTGCACAGGAGAGACTTGGTGTTGTTTCCAAACAAAAGGAAATGTATCAGTATCGGTATCAGCCAAAATGAGTCATAATAAAAATATCGGCATATCGGATATCGGCAAAAATCCAATATCGTGCATCCCTAATATTTTTATTTTTCACATTGTTGACCTATAGTGTGTGACACATTTTATAACAATGTGAAAGGGGAATAATTCGTTGAACAGATTAATCCAAACTAATTCCTTAACTTGTTTAAAGCCTGTTTTATCCCATGTCTCAATAATCAGTGTTAAGTAGCTTATAAATAAGAACGATCTTTAAGTGACAGACATAGAGTCACAAGTCTTACAGCTAGTCTGTGAGGATGACTTGTCCCGCCAAGCATCATTTAGCTGCCGATATTCCTGCTGGGCCAGGTGAAGTCGCTGTTCTTTGACCTGGTAGATCTCCTTTTGGGCGCTCAACGCTTCCTGAACCACGTTCAGATAATCCCGCAACATGAGCTCCTGCTCCCGCTGCCACTGGGCCCGTGGATCCTCCAACTGGGTGCTCTCTGTGGAAAGGAAAGATAAAACTATCCTGAAATTTGTGGAATACATACACTACTGGTCAAAAGTTTGGAATCATTATGATTTTTTTTAATGTTTCAATTTTTTAAAAGTTATTCAAATTATAAATACACTACTGTTCAAAAGTCTGTGATGTTTTTAAAGGAAGTCACTTATGTTCACCAAGTATTTATTTGATTAAAAATATAACAACAGTAATGCAATGAAAGGAATAGTGTTGGGCGATATGGTCATTTTTCATATCGTCATATCGCCAGCCTGCAATGTTTGTTTTGTTTTTATATATTATTATTTGTTTTGTTTTTTTTTAAGTGTAATTTATTCCTGTGATGGAAAAACCGTCAGTCAGTTTCACAGCCTTCAGTGTCACATTATCCTTCAGAAATCATTCTAACATGCTGATTTACTGCTGAAGACACATTTCTTATTATAAATGTTGAAAACAGTTTTGGCTGCTTAGATTTCTATTTCAAATTTTCATAGATTTCTATTTTTTTTTACTTTCTTTTTATCAAAGAACCCTGAAAAAAAATGTATCACAGTTTCCAAAAAAAAATATTAAGTAACAAAAAAATGTGATGCATTGTTGTTAACTAAATCCATTAACAATCATTTTCAGTAAATGAAATAAAGCTGAAAATAAATAAGTAAATATTTTAAAACTTTAAAAATTAGAAATGTTCTCTTGGCAACTAACTGAAATATACAGGTCCTTTTCAAAAAATT
>JAFVLL020004288.1:0-18568 GCA_021397915.2 Tor tambroides | reverse complement strand
ACCGTGCCGAGAATTCCGGGCCAAGAACGGTTTGTAATCGTGCCGCGCCGTACCAGGCTCACGTGGAAATACAACTGGAACCGTTCCTGACAGTTGTTAGAACCGTTCGGCCCGATAGTGGAAAAGCGGCTATTGAGAAACTAAATTTTATTGGTCTATATCATAGACTGTAAAAAAAGATGGACGACGCGTCTCCGCTTCCTTCCACTATAGAAGGTGAAGCCAATACGTCTCAGTATGGCCGTTGCCATCTTGAGTAAATGACGTCATTTGGAGCCAGAGTCTGTGCAGTAGAGCTTCGTTTGGAGCCAGAGTCTGCGCAGTAGAGTCGTGAGGTGGAGCCGCGGTATCAAACTCCCGCCCAAACTCCAGCAGACCCAATCAACAATAACAACACGCCCCGTTTTTATAGCATCAAATTACTAGCTAAAATCAAACTTATCACAAAAACGAACAATTGAACATATATCAGCGTGATAACAACTACCTTAAATGACCAAAACCATATTTCAGAAAATTGTATTGGAAGTGTAATTTATTTTTTTATTTTCACTCAAATCCCATTCGTTTACATGGAGAGGGCGGGGTTTATGACGTGTACTGCAGCCAGCCACCAGGGGGCGATCAAACAGCCCGCAGCTTCACTTTTAAACACGAGTGCGACACACCCGGTCTATGTCAGTGCCCCTTTCCTTACCTTCCTTTTGTTGGAGAAATGATCCAACTGAATGGCCTGACATGAAATACCCCGACATCTACAACTATTTGATCGAATCACCAGGTAACAGCATCATTTAATCTACCCCAACCAAGTTCAAAACATAGCTTAGATAGCTTCTACCCTTAACTTATGTAATAATAATCACAGCACATAGCCTACGCTTTATGAAAGTTAGAGGGAAGCAGGGGTGCAGTTGATTACTAAAATGATGGGAATGAAGTTAGTTATTAGAAAGCTTATATTAGCTATGTGTGTTAGCAAGCTGTAGCTTGGGCCATTTGGTATTCGTCCAATTTGATATTTACTACTTAATATGAACTATTTGATAAAATTTTGATATTTACAAGTATTTGTTTTTATCACCTGCTATATAATATAATATATAAAACTGACATTTGGATATTTGACTTACCAGTGACAAAATGTTTACTACACACGTAGGCATACTGAGTGTCAGGATCCCACAATTTGCCCATTCTTCCTGCTGATGCTTCACATCTTATTGCCTGAATCCACTTTTGTTTCCTTAAAGGCTGGCTTTTACGGCTCGGTAGTTTATAAAAACTTAGTTCTGGGTTTTTTAGCTTGTTTACTGTACACCTTGTCACACAGCAGCTTTTAGGCATTGTTGTGTTTTTTGTTTTAAGTCAGAAATGACAAGGAGGCAGCTTCCCGCAATGCAAAGTCAATGGAGAGCGTTGGATTGCCCCCCCTCCTCCCCCCGGTGTGGGCGTGGCCTAAACGCGCTCTGTCCCATCGATGACGCGTCGGTATCTATTTAATTATTCATGAGACAGCGTGTTCTTATCCTATGAGAAGACGCTTCGCTTAATTATTCACAACAGCATGTGTTGATTTGCTATGACAGACGCTTCAGACTGAGATGACATCGCATCGCGCACATTAACTGAGAGAAACGTTCACGGATCCATCGGAGAGTGTTTGTTTTTGCTTTGTAATAAGAGTTCAGTACAAACGCGATTCATTCACTTAAGTGAGTGTAACCGTTTTCACAGCTCCGTGATACAACCCGTCAAAAGGCTTATATAAACACAGCAGAATAAGCCTAAAAAGTTATCAGAGGTGCAACAGCGCGTTCATATATATGTTTTCGACGCAGAGTGCAAATGGCTGTGCATTTATCTCGATGGGAGCGAAATGAAACGGTCTGAACCCAGAGCCATAGAGAGAGATCTCTATGGCTCTGTCTGAACCCAAAGCTGTGTGTGTAGTCTGTCTCCCCTCTTCCCCTTCCGCAGCGCACCACGCCCACTTTTTTTTTTTTTAAGCATTTTTTAAAAACTGTGGCGAGAACTAACGAGTGCTGAAACAGGGGGTTTTATGACCCTTTAAAGATACGCACCCTGAAATAAATGACCGTTTTATTTGTCGTGGGCATAATGTGGCTACAATGTCGTGAGGTAAACGCTTGCGCATCCGATAGATGTCGCTGTCGTGCCGTTAAATTAATGCGCTTCTTCATTGGCGACTTGAAAGGACATAGCCTATTTATCTTGCTATCGTTTTAAAGCAGCTTTGCTGTATTTTTTACTCACACCCTCCTAATACCATCGATTCTCCAAAAGTCCGATATAGAGACACTGTTTTAGAAATTTCAAAACTGATATTTTAGACTGTCGCGATAATTTGAGAATCTTAAGGCCGTGTAACTGCAGTGTATCGCCGCAGACAGGCTTTAGTCAGCCGCAGTTAGCCTCCAGCATCACAAACATGGATCAACACGACTCGACGTTTGGAGTGCAGCTCTTCATTTATGATCTGTCGAGGGGAATGGCTCGACAGCTCAGCCCTATAATGCTAGGTGAGTGTTGCAGATAGTGTATCTTTACCGTTATATTGGTGAGGGCCGCGAAATTTCCAATCCTACCATGAAGAAGGTTTAGCTCATTTATAGGACTTCCATCGTGCTGTCGTTGCCTGGTAACCTTCCAATGAGAAATCTTGGCTACTGAATATTAATGACCTGATTCTAAAGTTGATTGGCAGCCTTCCAATGGCGACGACTTCGTTCATGATTATTAATAATGTAAAACTGACGTTGCGTCGTTACTATCCAATGGCGAATGCTTTGCTTATGAATATTTAAAAGATGCCGTCACTATAGTAGGATTCGTCGTCTGGTTACAGCTAATCTACGAAAACACTTTTATCAGCAAAATCTTTTATTCACATAAACGTGACAGCTATATTCATCGAGACCTGTTTATCTGGTACTCTGAGTTATCTAGAATTATTTATAAAAAATAAAAAAAAATTAAATTTACATTTAGTCATTTAGCAGACGCTTTTATCCAAAGCGATTTACAAATGAGGACAATAAATAATAATAATAATAATAAAAAAACAATAAATAAACAATAATAAAAAACAAACAAATTGTTTAAGAACATGATGTTCTGTATTGTAATTAATCGTGTCACACGCTGAAGGTAGCAATTATGGTTATCAAGGTTCATTAAATTTAATGTAACTATTTGAGTGGTTCAAACCATAACAGTCCTAATATTATATGTTAATAATATAAACATAATTTATAATTTATGGAACATATGTAAAATCTCTAATATCTATAATTGTGTGATTTCTAAAAACATTTTCTTTCTTACAGGAAAACAGCTTGATGGGATTTGGTAAGTGAATTACTGTTATTTAATATCTACTTGTTATAGATTATAGTTAAAACCTTTTATGCATAAGTAAAATATAGAAATCTCTAGTTATATAACTACATGCTTTTCTTGTATGATCATGTCAACACAGGCACACATCGATAGTGGTCTATGGAGAGGAATTCTTCTATGGTGGTGCCGGGATCTCTAGTTGCCCACCGGTAAAATCTCAACCCATTACAACACTTTTAGTAACTCAGTATAGGACAAGCACTTCAAAACGTAGCCCAAAAATATACTCCGTGTAGTCCGTAATGTGCTGTTTGTGAGCCCTTGGTTTACATGTTTATTGCCTTATCTTATCTTATCTTAGCACATTGGCCTTGCAACATAATTGTCCTTAAGAGGTACATTTATTCTAGGGTAGCTACAAGGACAGTATGTAGCACACTGTGTATGTGTGTTTACAGGGCGGGACGATGCTTGGACCTCCAGACACAGTGGTGGAGCTGGGAAGCACCGAGGTGACAGAGGAGATCTTTATGGATTATCTGTCCTCACTTGGAGAAACAACATATAGGTGAGTGTGTGTCTTTGATGGTTGTTCATTAATGAAAATAAAAATAGGGATTCCTTTCTTCAGGTATAAGGTCTTCGTGTAGTTTTTGTACTGTACAGACATGTGCTTTATATGGATTGCTTGCATTTTGTGGGCCTCTGAAATCTCTTGTCTCTGTCTCTCTCTGCAGTGGTGACAAGTACAGATTGTTTGAACACAACTGTAACACGTTCACTAATGAAGTGGCCCAGTTTCTCACTGGCAATAAAATTCCCTCCTATATCACAGATCTGCCCTCTGAAGTGCTCTCCACGTGAGTATGCTAAACATAAACCTGCTCACATACATGCTTATGTATTTCAAAAAGATTTACAGTGTTATTTTTACTTCCACTTGATAGGTAAATATTTAGTAACTGCATCCAGAGAATAAATAAATAGCTTGAGATCTGCACTGTAGATTTTTGTTTCAGAGTTGTGAATAAAACATTATTATAACAAGATTATTGGAGTACGTTTTACAAGAAAATTCAATGTATTTTTTGATGCATTATGGTAATATAACTTTGAGGAGAAAGTGCTTAAATGTACAGAAAATAATGTGGGAAATCTTAAAGAGACACCCTCATGTCGTTCCAAACCTGTGTGATTTGTATTTTGTGAAACAATGAATATTTTACATAATGATTTTATCCATACAATTAAAGGAATATTTCATCCAAAAATGAAATTTTGCTGAAAATTTACTCACCCTCTGGCCATCCAAGATGCAGATGAGTTTGTTTCTTCATTGGAACAGATTTGGAGAAATTTAGCATTACATCACTTGGCCAACAATGGATCCTCTACAGTGAATGGGTGCCGTCAGCATGAGAGTCCAAACAGCTGACAAGCATCACAATAATCCACAAGTAATTCACATGACTCCAGTCAATCAATTAATGTCTTGTGAAGTGAAAAGCTGTGTGTTTGTAAGAAAGAGCCTCAGCACTAAGGCGTTTCAACTATCACTTCTGGCCAAAATACTAGTCCATAATCCATAATAACGGCAGTGAAAAAGTCCATCCCCTGTTGCTCAAATCAAAATCCACCAACATATTTGTTTAGAACTGTTTTGGCTTGTAAACAATGCTTGATCTGTGCATATTTCTCTCCTGATTCAGACAAAACGAGAAAGCAAGATTATGGATAAAGGACTATTTTAGCCGGAAGCAATGGTTTGATGTTAAAAACGTCTTGATGTTCCTTCAAAGTCAATAGAGTCCAAAACAACATTGGATTCCACTGACTTTCATTGTATAGACAACAGCCACTAAGACATTTTTAGTGGCTTTAAGACGTGAATGACAAAATTTTCATTTTTGGATGAACTATCCATTTAATGGTCCTAAAAATAGGCTTAATTTTCTTTATGCAAATTTTTATCTTTTGATTTTGTAGTGAGATGCGACCTTGACCATGTTTTTGTGAGATTCACCCGTTTGTGATTGTATAACTGTGATGTTCTCTCATTTTCAGCTGTCACATTTCCAATGCTGAAAATTTATGTAAGAAGATCTGTGTGATTTTAACACTACTTTATGCTCTCTCTTTCTCTCTCAGGCCATTTGGTCAGGTGTTGCGGCCAATCCTGGACTCAATACATATTGCCCCTCCAGGCGGAAACGTGATCAGCAGCCAAAATAATCATAGCTAGATCAGCTTTGTAATCTCTCTCTCACACACACCTACACACGCAATAATTCACACATACGCTGTTTATACACACATTTGCCCTGTTGTAAATGAAGTTGGCTCATAACACCTCGTTCAAGAGCACTGAACAAAATATCATCAATTCTGGTCCATATTCACAGTTGCCCAGATATTCAGAGACAGTTTTGCTTAAAGAGTTTCATACACAAGGTCCCAGGTCATTCTTTCCAGATCACTGATGGTTCATATTTTTCAGTGTCGAGTTCTTGGTTTCCATGGTTTTCATTTTAATATGTATCTTTACTTTGTATCTCTACAGCCCACCACATGCAAAGGTCATTTGTTGTTTGTTGATGACAATCCAACTTTTTTTCCCCTGTTGTTAGTTTTTATTCCTTTTGCATCATTTCATGCTGTTTTTTCCCCAATAGTATGTGTTGATATATATCAATTGTGGCAAGCCAAAAAGTTAAAAGACTATCTTTAATTTTATTCTTAACATACATTTATTTATTTTTGTGAGTGACTTTGTGACAAAGAAGCACATATGCTATTATATGACATGCATTCTGAAGAAATGACTAAATGTGAACAAATGGACAATGATACATGTGGCTCAGATTCAGAGAGAAATATATGTATATGTATCTGTGCCTTTGTCATGGCAGCTTGGGCACAAGTAACATTTTAATCGTAACTAAACTGTAAAGTACAAATTATTTATACACGTTATGCTTATGGTAGACGTTGTCTCTTCCATTTATTTAACAAGCTGAATGCTTTTATATATGCTTTATGCTAGTTTTTATTTTCATGAAAGGAAAGTTTGCTGCTGTTGTCAGTGTTATATGGTTGAATGTGTCTTTGTTATTGGTATTTATTAACATATTCCTATTTTAAATTGGTTTATTTATTGAGCACAAGTGATAATGTATTATTCAGAGATGTTTGATGAAAGACTATTGCCACTCTTATTTTGTTTTCATGCTGTTGTCATTGTCAAATAGTTGCTGCAGACCCTAAACTGCACTGATTGTTTTGAGCTTTATACTCATGTTTTAATGAAAGTCATCTCATTAAAGAACCAGCATTGAGTCTACATAAAGATGTGTGTGTGTGTATGTGTGTCCTTATCCTCACCTTTCTGCAATCTAAACATAAACAAAGTACATGACACTACATGTAAAAATGTCTTACTTTGAAATTGACAGTTCACAATACCGAAATAAAACAACTGAAAAACAGAACTGTTGGTCCACTGATACAGATATATACATAGATATATATATACACACACACACTCACTCACTCACTCACTCACATCTAAAAATAATAGCATGAAACCACTGATCTAGATCAGTGCATGAATCCCATAATACAAGAAAAAATCTCAGAGGAAAAACTGATAATCCTTGTGTGAAGTATACATCTCAGAACACGTGATAAGGGAGACATTTTAAAAAGTGTACTACCCTAGAAAAACACCAGATGGAGATATTACACAAGGCAATGCTGTTGTCCTTCAACTTCGGTACTTTCTTGTGTAAATAAAACAGAGTGAGGCATGATGGGTAGGTAAAACTTTTCCTTATTTGCGGTCATTAGTCCAATTTCAGGGATTTTATACCAAATCACTTGAGCCGAGTAGTTTCATGGAGCCTATTTTTTATTGATGTTGTTTTAAATTTTACCAAAAATGAATAGCCTGTCATTACTCACCCTCAAGTTGTTCCAAATCTGTATAAATTTATTTCTTCAGCTAAACACTTCCTGGTCCCCATTGACTTCCATAGTATTTTTTTTTTCTTTTTCTTTTTCTTTTAATTTTTGGGTAATCTATTCCTTTAACCCCACTCACTCACTATTCTCCAAGTCCAGAAACCATTTATAGTTATAAAATATGCAATTGTGTAAAATAAATTATTAAACTGTAACTATCTCGAAACTTTCACTGACAACAAATTCCACGAGAGAAAACAACTTGTTCTTTCAAAGGGGTCATTTAATGAAAATCAAAAAAATTTTTGGCCCTTTGACTTGAAAGATTCAGTATGCTATAAAAACATACTTTCAGAATTCCAAACTTCATCCCCAATGCAAAAAATACCATTAAATGACACTAAGCTGCAAAAGCACTTTGTTCTGAACTTCTGCAAAGGTCTGATGTCAGAGAGATACATTAATGAACACAATGTGTGTGTGTGTGTGTGTGTGTGTGTGTGTGTGTGTATATATATACAGTGGTATGCCAAAGTTTGGGCACCCCTGTAAATTTTCATGATTTTCCTTTATAAATCATTGGTTGTCTGGATAAGAAATTTCAGTTAAATATATCATATAGGAGACAAACACAGTGATATTTGAGAAGTGAAATAAAGTTTATATGATTTATGGAAAGTGTGCAAGAATTATTTAAACAAAATTAGGCATGTGCATAAATTTAGGCACCCTTGTCATTTTATTGATTTCAATACCTTTAGCACTAATTATTAGAACTCAAAATTGGTTTGGTAACCTCAGTGACCCTTGACCTCCATACACAGGTGAATCCAATCATGAGAAAGTATTTAAAGGAGGCCAATTGTAAGTGTTTCTCCTCTTTGCATCTTCTCTAAAGAGTGGCAACATGGGAGCCTCAAAACAACTCTCAGATGACCTGAAAACAATGATTGTTGAACATCATGGTTTAGGGGAAGGATACAGAAAGCTGTCTCAGAGATTTAAGCTCTCAGTTTCAACTGTGAGGAACATTGTGAGGAATTGGAAGACCAGAGGCACAGTTCTAGTTAAGGCCCGAAGTGGCAGACCAAGAAAAATCTCAGATAAGCAGAGGCGCAGGATGGTGAGAACAGTCACAGTCAACCCACAGACCAGCTCCAAAGACCTACAACATCATCTTGCTGCAGATGGTGTCACTGTGCATCGTTAAACTATTCAGCGCACTTTACACAAGGAGATGCTGTATGGACGAGTAATGCGGAAAAAGCCTTTTCTCTGCACACGCCACAAACGGTGTTGCTTGAGGTATGCTAAAGCACATTTGGACAAGCCAGCTTCATTTTGGAATAAGGTGCTGTGGACTGATGAAACTAAAATAGAGTTATTTGGGCAAAACAAGGGGCGTTATGCATGGCGGAAAAACAACACAGAAAAAAAGACTAAATAGGGGCAAAAGTCTGGAAACAAATATTTTTCCAAACTCTGCTTTCTTTTTTCCATATTTTTCCAGACCTGGAAAATACTTAAATCAAATTCCATACTTTTCCATACTTTTCAAAACCCCATAGGAACCCTGGTGGTCAGTTTTTTATGTTTTTGAAATAAGTCTCATGTTCACCAAGAAAACTGCATTTATTTGATCATAAATAAAAACAGTAATGTTGTGAAATATTATTATTATTTAAAATAACTGTTTTCTATGTGAATATATTGTAAAATGTAATTTATTCTTGCTTTCGCAAAGCATGATTTCTGAAGGATCATGTGACACTGAAGACAGGCATAATGATGCTGAAAATTCAGCTTTGATCACTTTTTAAAACATACTGAAATAGAAAATAGTTATTAAAAAATGGTAATTTCACAATATTACTGTTTTACTGTATTTTAATCAAATAAATGCAGCAGTGGTGAGCATAAAAGACTTCTTTCAAATACATGACAAATCTGACCCTTAAACTTTAGGTAGTGTATGTTTGAGGTATTACTTACAAGTCATATGGTTCATAATGTCTAGAGATGTTCTTCGACAGGAGATACGCTCCAACTCTAGTGCACAGCCATCAGCGTGGAAGAATCTAGGAACATAAACAATCTGTCACAGAGCCAACAATATTTATTATACAATGCCAGGTTTATTATATATAAACTATAGCAGAGGTGAAATGCAGAAAAGAAAAAGAATCATTTACAGAATATACAATATAAAAATAAAAAATAAATAACAGAATGTACATTTTTACGTTTACTTATTTAGTAATGCTCTTACAGTGTTACTTATGTTTGGACATTAAAATAACTAACAAGCAAACAAACACACACACACACATATATATATATATATATATATATATATATATATAATTTTGCAAAAGAAGATTACAGATGCATGGTGATATAGGCAAAATATGTTGTGAAAGATGCATATAAAGTTATTTAATAAGCTTTCTCAGATCACCTGTGTTTTTCTCTGTCAGCAGCTCCCTTCAGAAATTTTAAAATCAGGAACTTCTCCTGTGTCGTAGAGGGTTTTTTTCTGACACTTCTGAAATCACAGAACAAGTGGTATCAATATGTGTTTACCATGAAAGATCAAAACATGTTTTAAGTTTCAGCTCATTTTCACGCTCCATGTAAGTGATGTATCCGATTAACTGTACAGTGCATACTTTTAAGTTAATTAGCTTACTTCCATTCATCCATTGACAAATTGCCAGCAAAACCTTTATATAAAAAATGCTCATCTACACATAAGATGACATTAAAAGCCCAAACTTTCAGAAACAAGAGCTCAAGTCTATAGTTACCTCTTATAGTTAGCCTTACGGTTGAGATGCTAACGGACTTTTTCCGAAGACACTAAACCATTTCTATAAAGTAAATATTCAACGGAAGCGTGTCATTTACATGAAAAAAAGTATCAGGAACACTTGTATGTACTATTTGTGTAATTTTAGAGACTAAACTTACCTGAAATGAGTGAAAACAACAGTGAGAGACGGCGTTTAGCTGTTTGACAGTTGAGCAGCCGTCCCGTTTCCATGGTGACTTCCTCCGCTCCAGTTCAGCGCGCGCGCCCATTAAAGCACGTAGAAGTCACGCAGAATTTACGTAAATACAATATAATATAATATAATATAATATAATATAATACATTATATTATAATATTATATTATGTGATATGATATTATATTATAGCTTTAGAAACGTTAAACTTGGTGTAGAAATAACACTGAGAAAAAAAAAACATTGATTAAAAACGCATGAATTCGTACACATAGCCTATTTACACATGTATCCCGAGGAACAATTTTTAAGCTTTGTTTTATGTACTTTTAAAATATATTTTCAAAATATATTTCAATATATTTAACACTGCTTCAGATATATGTCAGATCATTCTTCACTTGCTACATGTGCTTGGCTATTTTAGGGCTATACTATAGTCCGAAATAAACGTGCTTCTGCTAAATTTTGACTAAATTAGACAGACCAAACAAAGCCCAGTTTTCAACATCTATTTTTGGACTAAATCAGATGGACCAAACAAAACCCAATTTTAAACGTCGATTTCTGGGCTAAATCCGGACCAAATCTGAGATACAATACAAAGACCAATTTTCAACGTCGATTTTTGGGCTAAATTTGGACCAAATCCGACGGACCAAACAAAGACCGATTTTCAACGTCGATTTTTGGTCTAAAATAAGGCCATGACGGGCCGACTTGATTTAGCCCCAAAAAAGACGTCTAATTGACGTCTGGTGCTGGGTGGGATAGGGCTGTCGCGGTGAAGGAATTTCCCTTGCGATAATTTTGAGTGGCTCAATAGCATGGTATTACCGCTTTATATATATATATATATATATATATATATATATATATATATATATATAAACAGTTAGTTCTGATCCTCGAATCTGACAAGATACTTTTTCTGTTGATTTTTCACCGGCGTGTGGACGGGATGTCAGTCAGTGCAGTTTCATTGTTGCGCCACACGGTGGCGGTAAGGGACTGTCTTTGAGTGGGTCTTAAACCGTTCATTCAACTACGTGTTCAAAAACGCTGATTCATTCGAGATATGTAATGAAACACGCTGTTGAAATCATTTTAACTTTGAGCGCCACTTTTAAAGTTGACCAGCAATGCGTCGATGCTAAGACAGATTTCGCTTTCCTTGGACATGACAACCTGTTTTCACAAATATAGCCTACATGACTCGGCCTGAAGAACAGACGCAGGTAATCGCACGCGATTCGCTGTCTGTTTAGGCTTAAGTGCAAATTTACTGAGCCTCTGTACAAATCAGCATGGTACACATTGTTATCATTACTAATATTCAGTATATATCCACCAAGTATAAAACGAGAAGGGCGTAACATTACGGAAAAAAAGAAGGAAATATCGCGGTTGCTGCGTTCCTCTGCGGTTATGCCCGTCAATAGCGCGGTATTGTGATATTGCTGTTATCGCGATAGCCCTACTGAATGACCAGCGCAAGGCACCGAACCCCCAACTGCTCCCCGGGCGCCGCAGCAAAATGCCCAGCTGCCCACTGCTCCGGGTGTGTGTGTGTGTGCGCGCGCGCGCACCTGGATGGGTTACATGCAGAGCACAAATTCCAAGGTCATCATACTTGGCCACATGTCACTTCGCCTTCACGTTCACATTCACATTTACTTTCCATTGCCAGTCATAAATTGGACTAAACTGTTTGTGTGTGTGTTCACCACAACAGCCAAGTGGCTTCGCATGACCCACCTTATCCCACTCTGTGTCCCACCAGTGGGTCCTAACCAAAAGTCAGAAAACCCTCATCTATAATTATTTATAATAGCTATTTACTTTTAATAGCTGCAGAGGATGTCTTGTAATGGTCACCTTGCTTGTAATGTTGAACTAAACTATCATTATTGACCACTTGCCATTGGGTATCTACTCCATTCAGATAAAATTATTTATATTTGGGAACATTAGCTAATAATACTTCTGGCTTTGCAGTTTCAATCTGCACTTTTTTTCCCTCCATTTTTCAGGCTGAGGATGTTTAGGCAGAACTCTGACCCTGTTAGACGGCTGAGAAGGAGGGTGCAAACACGGAATGTAACATTCAGAGTTGGTCTCCTCCTCCTTCCTGATTTGGATACATTCCATCCCCAAAAAGGTATGATACTTTAAATTAGGAATAAACCGTCATTGTAGGAGAATACTGCATAAATAATTAGATGGTAGTGACTTTATTTATGCACATTTTTTGTAGCGGAAGCTTTAAAAAAAAATTCAGGTCCCAGTGTCTCTATCGGCTGAGGAGTTCCTTGATGTTCTGAAAACTGCTTTTCCAAGACTGGGCAGCACTGATTTTGACTTGGCCAGGGTTGATTGTCATAAAAAAATTAGAAGTCTTAATGTTTCTCCACTTTCACCATCTGTGCTGAAAGCCAGCGGAGAGCTAAATCGGTCAGCTCTATATCTACTCCCAAAGGTACTGTAAATTGACCATACCTTGAGCTAAATTTTGTTTAATCAAAGACATTTTTATGCACAACCTACACATTCTGATTGACATTTCCTAATTTCAGTATTACTGTTATTTTTTTCTATTCTTGACCATATTTTTTTTATATACCGTACATAATGTTGGCTATAGGATCATTTTGTTTTATCACTGTCGTCTTAGTTGTTTAAAAGACTATCCAAAAATGTTGTTCAATTTTCAAATATAATTTTTTACATGATTTCTTTTTTACATTTAATTAACCCTTAGCAGATTCTGACGCATACAATTGAACTTATGTGTATTCTCTACTACTTAAAGGAGCGTTTGGAGCAGGCTGAAGAACAGCAAGAAGAGTGTCATGTAAGGATTTTTTTAAACACCTTACAGATTTGCGATGAACAACATTTAGCAGTTTACTGAGAGTGTGAACATCCAGATAATGAAATGTTAAATATTGTTGTTTTGGTTTGTTAGGATGAAGGCAGCAACTCTGGCAAGATGATGTAGGCTAAACCTGTTTCTAGATTTCATACATCATACCATATTCTGTCATTTACCAGCAACTTGTGTATTGTTCTGGTATTTCGAAGGATGTACAGGTGCTCGATACCTCAGACTCCCTGGAGGTGGCCGATACCTCAGACTCCCTGGAGGTGGCCGATCCCTCAGACTCCCTGGGGCTTCGTACAACTGAGAGGGATGTAAGTTTATCAGCATGGGATATAGAGTTACTATACAAGCAATTTAATAAAGTTATTATCTATAGAAATTACCCAACATCAAAAGCAATTTTACTTCGAAATACAAAGATAATCAGTGGACATTGCAATATAACACTTAACACTAATTAACACAGGATGATTTTACAGGTTGAACATGAATGTCATGATACAGTGATAGAAATAGAAGATGCTGATGATGTAAAAGTTTTTTTTTTTTTTTTATGGTTTAATACTAGGGGCTGTTAAAATGTAAAAATATTTAAGATTGCTGTTAATCATAAGTAGACTGAATGGTCTTGCATTATTAATGTTTCTTGTAGGATTTGCGTGAGTGGCGTGCACTTCGTGCAAGTCAAGACGTGGAATACCTTTCGAGTCGGCGAGCTGACCAAGAAAGAGTAAGTAATTACAGTGTATGTTTATAACTTTTTTTTTTTTTTTTCTGTTTGTTTATACATTAATTCATGTGTTTGCGTGTGAATTTGGCCCCTTTTTTAATTTACCCACAGGACCAGGCACAGCGCAGAGAAGCAGATATGGAGAACAGACGCAAAGAGGCATGTGGCTTATTTGTTGTTTAATTTAACCAATCATAGACTGATATATTTCAATGTGCTTTTTTGACAGGCTTTGGAAAGAAGGCGTCTCAAATTGAGCAGTCTGGCTGAGCCACAGGATGGCATCCCACTCCAGATAAAATATCCCAATGGCCATATCTTTAGGAGAAAATTTTACCTCACACACCCAATTCAGGTATTCATAAATTGGGTTCAGAGATCAGAATAATTCATACCCTTATTCCTAATATACCAAAATCCCCACCTTTAATGTATTTCAACTCTAGGCTACTAACATCAATATATAATTTGATTTATTTTTTTAAAACTGTATAATTTTACAAGGCAATGTTGCATGTATATTTCTTTCTTTTCTTTTTTTTTAGCACCTATTTGACTTTGTTGGCTTGGATGAGAATGCAACAGAGGTGTTCTTCATCCAGAGGGCCAGGGTGCCACCAATAAGGAGTACGACAACGGGCAGAATCATTGATTATATCAATGAGTCCTGCACTGTTTTTGTAACCTGGGATGATGTAATGGACATCACAGACATTGATGTGAGACTCATAAATATGAAATTCAAAACCTTATTAAATGCTATTTAAGAGTTTACTTTGGGTTTTAAAATTTTGTTCTGTCAGGCCACACTGGTTCCTGAACAGAACATGCGTGAGAACAACGCATCTGGGTACTTGGATAGAACTGTTGGCTCACCAGATTTTACTCATGTTAATGACCCTAATGACAGTAACGAGTAAGTGGAAGTTTGCTACGTTATTATTAATATACTGTTAAATGATTTGCTGGCAGGCCATTTGGGTGCTACACATAGATTCAAGGTAATATGCAGGGGTGCACATAAGTGGTTCGCAGGTCCACATGTGTGACCCAAATAAAAAATGCACTGTGTAAATAAGTTCATACTGCTCATTTGTGTACTGACATGGTTGACAGTTGTTAATGTACAATTACCATTTTGGATCAACAAACTGTACTGTATAAGATTTCTGTTCAAACTGAAAGCATAAATCCAGACTACCGGCTGCCATTTTCAAAGCACAATGCAAAAATGTGACATTTCATTCACTGACGGCCTTCAATCGGCAGCGTTAAACCTGGCAGCGCATATGCTTGCTGGAAACCCATCAAAATAAAAGCTTGCTGATTTTAAGTTTGAAAATTATGAAAATTCATATTAAAAAAAATGTTTAATATAAAATAATTGTATTTGTTTAATACTCCCATTTTATTTTATTTTATAATAGTATTGTCACACTTTTTGTTTAATATTTTACTTTAAAAAAAAACTAACTACATAAAGTGCATTAATATTACCACTATTATAAATTTATTTTTATAGTTATATTTAATAGGTCACACTACGTGCAGTGTGAGGACCAAAGCAAATCTCCAGGTTCTCTTATGAAAACCAGTCTGAAAAACTTATGTGCACCCCTGATATTATGCTAGCCCATCTGTTTTGGATGTTGCAAAGCCCCACCTGCAATATGTTTTATTAGCTGCTACTGCTTATGAGCATAACCGTCTGTTTATTGGTTATAATTTACTGTTCTGTTTGATTGTTTTAGACCAGATCTGAAAACATTGCTGGCCACCCTAGTATCAAAAATCTGTGTTGGAGAGATGCCCAGCAGTAACATGATAAATGTATGTAAACAAAATGTAATGGATGGTGCTGTGCGAGCCTTTTCGAGGAGAAGTTTTACCCCAGAGGCCAAATTAAGCGTTGTCTTCATGGATGGCTTCAATCAAGCAGAGGGTGCAGTGGATGAGGGTGGGCCTAAACGGGAGTTTTTCAGACTCCTTATGATAGCTCTCAAGGAAAGCTCTCTTTTTACAGGGCCAATGAACAATAAGGATCTGTCTCTGGATACCCGTGGTTAGTATTTGTATATGTGCCTTGTTTAACTTGTTCTTTTAACAAACTGACATTGTATTTATGACTTTGTTTGTTTTCAAATGTAGATTTGAATTTAACGTCTTATGTAAATTCTTCACACCCTCTTATTGATTAAAAAAATCTTTGTTCTGTTTTTCATGTGTTTAATTTTTGCAGCATTACAGAGAGGTCTGTACCGGATATATGGAATAATGATTGCAGTGGCACTCGTGCATGGAGGATTGTTTCCTTCTTTCTTTTCTGAGAGGCTTTACCAAAACCTGTGCTATATACCATCGTCATTACCCACTCTTGAAGAAATCGCAGATCTGGATTTGCAGTTGAAATTAAAAAAGGTATGACATAATGTGATATTTTGGTCGTGATTCTTAATTATTCAAGCCAATGGTAAAGGTATCACAAAGGCCTGCTTCTAATAATAAACTGTACATGACAAAGATCAGTGAGGCAGGAGATATTACAGCAGCTAGAGATGCCATTATGGAAGCTGCAGAAAGCCTGTCCTTGTTGGGGTCCCTGGGGCATATCAACACCATGGAGGAACGGGACCAGTTAGTTCAGGCAGCCACTACTTTCTATGTGGAAGGAAGGACTAAAGAAGCCTTAAAACAGTAAGTGTGTATGTTTTATGTAGTTATGTTTTTAGGGGTTCAAGCGCCGATACCATATTGTAATTGAACTCCTCATTCCAGACAACTTTGCCTCTAGAACCACTGCTGTCAATCAAATCGTTTGTTAAATGATTTGGACGATGTAAAAAACCTACTTTTGCGAACTAGTCCTAGGTTTTTCACTCAATCTTACAAAAAACACTGCGGTACAATTCTCTGGACTGTCTAGGCCAATAATTCTTAAAAAAACTGTTGCAATTTACTCTTTGTGAAGCTATAATGGGGTTGTTTAGAAAACGGGCCTGTCCAAATTTACCCAAAATCTTATAAAACCTAAAGGAAAACTAAAAACTTTGCAAAACATGCTGAGCACATGCGACAAGTGAATCTAAAAAATCATGCAAGGTTTTAAGGGGATCGGATCACAACTGGCACTATAACAGTCATAAACATTAAAAAACATCATTTCAATGGTAAATTACCTGGATTTACCAAAAATGCTTTTTTTAATCATTGATTTAGGTGGGTACTGCCTTGCAAAATAATGTAATGCATTACGTTTCTAAGTTAGTCTAGGGGATAAATATAAAAACGAACAATAAAAGGGAAGGAGGGGAGACGATGTATCTGTCTCCAGACCCAGAATCAATACACAACACCATTTTGTTGTTCAAAAATGATAGCCATAAAGTAATCTTTTATTTAACAAACAAAAAGAAACAAATAAATTGTAAGAAGTGAAAGTGTTGTCGAAGTTACCTCCGAAAATGGGAGGCCAAAAATAACAAACAACGTGTTAACTAATTTAATAAGAAACTAAAGAAACTAACTAAGCCCCAAAAGAAAAACAATCCACTACGCTTTCTCCTTGTCTATCCACCAAAACAGGAGAAAAGGTTTAAATAAAAAACAAGGGACAGCCCACTCCTTACAAATACCCTTCACAAGTATATTCAATACATTGTTTATCTGACTGTCACACCAGTTACACAGCAGCTGGGTCTGGGAATGAAGACGCAAAGGAAAACCTCAAACGAGATATGTCATCTCCTCTTCGTTAGTCGCGGACCGCTTATATCTTGACGCTAATCAGCTGCCCGGAACCCGGCAGCAGGTGTCCACGATCTGCACCGATAACGAAACAAAAAAACAAAAAAAATCAACAGAGACAACGACTACTTAACTTCCAGCCAATCAGCAACCTTGGGAAACCCCCTTTCTGCAAAAACTACAACAAAAGGGAATCCCTTAACACAAAGGCAATCCAAGTAACCTCCAGATTCTTGCTGAGCTGGTGCATTTAATATAACTTTTAGCCTAACTGAAAAAAAGTCAATGCGATGGTTAAATAAGTGATTGATGGTTGTTCAGGTATATGCAATAGCACATATAGCTATAAGCTTGGGATTTAATATTTTCATTCTCTTAAACTCATCCTTTCCTCACTTTATCTCTTCCTGCAACGTGTAAGAATGTGTGAGTGCGTGTGATTGTGTCAGATTAGTTAACATGTCTTGGATTTATCCAATAAAGTCTTATTTATATTGAGAAGAGAAGTATCTTGCATTCTGTGCTTACAAGTTAATGTCTTAAACTGCCAATCTTCTAACTGTGCTATTTAATAGTGTTTTCACTATATTTTGGATTGTAATATCCAGTGCAGAGTTTCCCTTACACTTAAATGCCTTAAGCGCTTGAACCCTGGTAATCGCTGCTTGCAGCTATATTTGTATTTCTTATTTTAATTGGTGTATTTCCACCGTTCATCTGTAGTGGTTAATACATATTGTAATCTGAATTTTACCTTGTTTTCAAAGCCTTCCTTTTGTTCATGACCGTAGCAAAGTGGTTGGAGCAGATTCACCCTCCCCCCCCCCCCCTTTTTTGTAAGGAAAATAGTTTGGTGAGCTGTTTTTTTGTTTTTGTTTTT
>JAFVLL020004287.1:0-11905 GCA_021397915.2 Tor tambroides | reverse complement strand
TAAATAACTATTTTACTTCCTTTTATGTAAAGCACTTTGAATTACCACTGTGTATGAAATGTGCTATATAAATAAACTTGCCTTGCCTTGCCTTGAGGTGAGACCATTGAGCAAGGCACCAAACCCCCAACTGCCCCCCGGGCGCCGCAGCATTGGCTGCCCACTGCTCCGGGTGTGTGTTCACTACTGTGTGCGTGCACTTGGATGGGTTAAATGCAGAGCACAAATTCCGAGTATGGGTCACCATACTTGGCCACACACCACTTCCCTTTCCCTTTCAAAAAAGTGAAATCAAACATAACATAATTAATGCAGAGCTTTCCATCCTATAACAGCCCTCTAGAAATTTGCTCCATATAGATATTATATGTAGTGCTGTCAAACGATTAATCATGATTAATCGCATCCAAAATAAAAGTTTTTATTTACATAATATATGCGTGTGTGTACGTGTATATTTATTATGCATAAATAAATATACACACATATAGTATATATTTTGAAAATACATACATGTATATATTTATATTAATATAATTTATATTATATATAACTATATATAATATATAAACAACATTTTTTTTTTCTTAAATGCACATGCATGTGTGTGTGTGTTTATATATACATAATAAATATACACAGTACACATACTTATATTATGTAAACAAAAAATTGATTCTGGATGCAATTAATTGCGATTAATCATATTAGATATTTTAAGTATTGGATAGTTGTGCTTTGCAAAATTTAAGACACAAATTTTAACAAATATAAAAAGTGCATTTAAAGAATTTATAAATCCTAATTCTGAGAATGAAGTTGGTGGGACCTTTAAGCTAAAATGTCAATAAATAAGATTTTTAAATGTTTTTGTAAGACGTCTCACCAAAGCTGCATTAAAATAAATAAATAAATAAAAAATCAGAATTTTCGGAAGCCATTACTCCTATTGGTTCTCAATTATCAATAATGGTTGTTTTCAGAAGTCTATGCATAAAGGTCAAAAAACAACATTTCTTTAACAAAAATAACAAAACATTTTTGTAATGTTATAAGTTTCATTAATGTCACATTTGGTCATTTTTTAAATAATTTTTTTCTATCAGTTTTATTCATCAAGCATGCATCAACTTAAGGCATGCTTGATGAAAAACAACAACAACAAAAAACATATATATTTACTTACCCCCAAATTCAACGATATTACAGTAGTAATACAGCAGTTAAAAAATTTAAAAAAAAACATCAAAGGATGTCCCCAAACAGTTCCACAGAGGTCTCGGCTAAACCTCAAATATCCACTGACTATAGAGCTGGGCATGTGAGCTTTCATCTTATGTGTCTGCTTAATACCTTGTTTTTCTTACACACTCCCTCTCCCTTTCTCATTTTCTGTTTGTTCCTTCTTTTTGATAGCTGTGTTGTGGATGAGATGGATTTCTCGGGGATGGAGTTGGATGAGGCTCTGAGGAAGTTTCAGGCTCATATCCGTGTGCAAGGCGAAGCGCAGAAAGTGGAGAGACTGATAGAGGCATTCAGGTGAGACTCCAGACACTGTTACACACACACACATAAATGCTCCAGCCACCTTCATATGTGAGGGGAAGATAAGAGCCGGGGCTGATGGGATACCTGTGCTTATGAACTTTTTCATCCCTGCACTGAAGGATAAAAATGCATGCCGAATGCGCTCCATAAATCAATCGTATTCTCAAGGAATACAGCGCTGTATTACATTGAAGTAAAGGATTGAAGGTTTAGTTTGAAAAGCAGTTGGGTAGTTGACATGAAACATTTTTGGGATTTTCGCACTGTTACATAATAACCTTTAAAAGTGCTTTTACACGTGGCTTAACAGCTCATATTAACTGAGAAACTTTCTAGATTTCTATCTAGATTTTTGTTTTAGTTTTAGCAATATTAGAAATTCAATAAATTCACTTGAAACTTTAAACTTGATTTAAATTTAATTCCATTTTTTTTTATTTGTTTTTAATATAATATGTATATATTCTTTATTTCAATGTACGAAAACTATTTTTAATAGCTTTTGTTTTTTGTTTTAGTTTACATTATACAATGCATAAGTGATATCACTTTGAGCTGTGCATGTGTATAATGTTTCTCCTATAGCAGAAATGTTAGCATAGGTTTACTTGACAATGCTGGTCTGATAATCCAAATAATCGTCTTGCTAGAACAATTAATTTCCATTCATATGCAGCAGAGGTTCTCATACAATTCTAAATCATAATGCAGTTGCAGCTATCAGCGTTTCTAGGGTGATTGCCAAATATGCTTTTGTTTTCAGCACTGAAAATAACAAGACTGCTGATGATCCTTATGCTGTATGTGTGTGTGTGAGAGTGTTGCACACGTCTGCATCTGTCTGCGAGACATTGGTTTATAAATAACTGTGGTTGCATAACAAAATCCAGCCTGTTCTCGACTGTCTCTCCTGCATTGCCTTTGATATTTCCCAAATCTAAAAAAGAGCGAGTAAATGGGTAAATGGATATGAAATATATCATTCATTAATAATAATTCTTTAATGAATAAAAGCCATTCATCATTTGTGGTGATGCTTAGTAAGCATCATTATTACTATTTCTAAAACTGAGAGTTTTGAAATGTTAAACTTAGGTGAACTGCTCATCTATTGTCCTACAGACATAAATGCAACATAAGCTCATTGGAAAAGGTGCTTCTTCATACATTTTTGCAAAAATGATAGAAAAAAACATGCTTATATTTACAATTGCAGTTTCCAGCTGAAATGAAAACTAGTGGTACAGTATAGTAAAACTAGAAATTGGTTTTGATTAGTTTTAAAATTGATCAAATGTGACATTTGTAAGGTCCACGGATTGGCCCAACGAAGATCTCTTGCATATTCGGTCTTTTCAGGATGCAAAGTTATTAAATTTAGGTTAAATTCATATCTGACTGCATTTTATTGTTTAATCTGACTCCATTTTATTATGACCTCAAAATTAGGTTGAAATGCAGATTGGTTATTTGTCTATGTCTTATTAGTATTCTTCTGACATTTGATTATTCTAGTTAACTCTTTACTTTATATTTACTCTTTCATTAGGAATCTATGTCGCTCAGGGTGTATCACGCCGGCCGATGTATGTGTACCCCACGGTCACGAACCCTCCAGTCTGATCAGTAGTCAGAGATTATGACTAACTATTTAATAGACCGCTTCATGCTTGTCATTTTTAAACAGTGGTTCTGTTTAGTCCCCTACAGTCACCTATGTAACAACTTAGTTAAAGCTCAAGCAAAATCAGAGGTTATGGCTAGCACTATGAAATATGTCAATACTTCCATAGTGTTTTATCTAGCCCCCTATAGTTAGTCTAACTATATAACAACTTGAATAAAGCTGAGACAATAACCAGAGGTTATGACTAGTACTATGGAATATGCCCAAACCATGCTAATACTCCAATGGTATTTTATCCAGTCCCCCATAGTTAATGCAACTGCATAACAACTTAACTAAAGTCAAGCAGTTAGTCAGAAATCTAAAATCTCACCTGATGTGCCCCATGCTCCATCTAACCTGAGATCTAGTGTGTACTTAACCCTGGACGCATATTTGCCCACATTCTACTTGAGAAAATAATTTCAGAGTAAGTCAGAATAAAATCAAATGTAACAATTTATTATCAGTCAGGTAAATATGTATTATGCCAATTATACAGTCAATTCAAAGATATCAAATCAATACAAGACATCAAAATCTCAAAGATAAATCTAAGAGTAAGATGCATACCCGACTTGGTGTGAACACACATCATACTATGGGCTCATTCCGGCTACAGAAGGCCTTCATCTTCTTGCAAGATTTCCTTAAGTACTCAGCCCAAGACCAGTATCCCCCGAAATGGAGACTAACTAACAATTGATCGAGTTAACAGCTTTTGGGACAAAAGGTCATTTTGCTTGAAAAGCACAGGGAACTGACCCGCCCTCTACAGTGTGCAAAATATCTCTTAACTCTTACAATCTGTATTATCTTTTAGTCTACTTTTGTAAGATTGAGACCATTGTACCACTCGCCCTGAGACTATTCAAATGATACCAAACATGATTGTAAATATTACTTGCATTCATGTAGAACATTATACTATTGACCATTCTGAGTGAACCAAGTGAAGGGAGTATGGGTTAGGGGAGGGCTGGGCAACTTCGGTTCTGGAGGGCCGGTCTCCTGCAGAGTTTAGCTCCAACCTTAATCGAACACACCTGCCTGTATCTTTCTAGTGATCTTGAAGACATTGATTAGCTTCTTCAGGTGTGTTTGATTAGGGTTGGAGCTAAACTCTGCAGGACACCGGCCCTCCAGGACCGAAGTTGCCCATCCCTGGGTTAGGGGAAGGACAAAGGAACTGATGCATATGTGAGAGAGGTGTTTTCCCACATTTTCTCTCAGTGGGATGTGGAAACAGATGTCCATATGTTAATGCACTGTGTGTGTATTGTCCGTCTCAGAAGATAAAAGTGTCTGAGGTTCTGTAATTCTTACACATTAATAACATTTCTAACATTACAAATGATTTCTATGTCAAATAAATGCTGTTTCTGACCTTTATGCATAGACTTCTGAAAACAACCATTATTGATAATTGAGAACCAATAGGAGTAATAGCTTCCGAAAATTCAGATTTATTTTGTTTTTTTTGCACAATGCTATGTTATGACCTCAAAACATTTTTCCATAGTATATGATTTGTAAACTAATACATGTTAATGTGTTTTACATAACCATCTCAATATGTATGGCTTTTCTAATGTAGTAAACTTGCTTTGTAGCCCACCTGGTACAGCTAGTACTTGTAATGCAGAGCAATGGGTTAAAAGTCCCATGAAACAAAATTTGCAATAAATAAATAAATAAAATGATCGAAGACAGAAACAAGCTAAATGGCATGGTTACTTCAGCAAATACATTTTTATCTCACATTTGCTTTCGTTAACAATATCAGTTACTTTTAGGGTAAGGTTTAGCTTAGAACATTAAACCCTGCACTATAGTGCATTCATCTTTTAGCACCACTTACTGGATTTCATTTAATTTCCAAACTGCAGCAATTCATACAACAACCAACGCAATAAAACATTGCTAGATTTACTGTTTCAGATAAATGTATCTGTTTTGGATAAAAATGAAGACCTTTTTAGCACCACTCACTGGACATGTCACTTTGAAAGTGGCACAAAAAGTGCAAGAAGCAGCAAAATTTAATTCTGCAGAAATGTTGCCACAGGCACATTTTCACTGTGAGCCTGGGTTGCATAAATAGTATCTAAAATCATCCATTTTAATGATGAAAACTGTGTAATTACTTATCTAAGCGATTAAACTTGGGATTTTCACCTGGCAGATGATAAAACAAACAGAAAAATCCCCATCTGACTTACATTAAAGGAGAGAGCCAAGTCATATCAAGAAACATTTGCAGAATATCAGCCCTAGAATAGTGGAATCATTTCACTTAAGCCAGTAAACAACCATATAGCAACATCTTATCAACAATCAATGACATCTATCTGTCAGGTATTAGGGACATTTTCAAATAGATAGATAGATAGATAGATAGATAGAAAAAAGAATGTTTTTACACAGTACCATCACATTTACAAATGATTCATGACTGTGAAAGATAAGCAACAGAAGGGTCTATTTATGAAAATGTGTTAAATAAACATAGCTGTTGTTTGTCTCTTTCTTGTATCCTGTTTTTCTCAGCCAGCGTTACTGTATGTGTAACCCAGACGTGGTGCAGCAATTCCACAATCCTGACACAATCTTCATCCTTGCGTTTGCCATCATCCTCCTCAACACAGATATGTACAGTCCCAACATCAAACCCGACCGGAAGATGATGCTGGAAGACTTCATCCGCAATCTAAGAGGTGAGACAGGAAGAAATAGAAAAGGAAGGAATTCCATAAAGGCGCCGATGGGAGGGGAAAATTCTGTATGCGATTTACTGACAATGCACACATTAAAGAACACAGACGCAGCCAGATCATTTCCATAATGACCAGCGCTATCTACCAAGAGCAGCACAAATTAGCGCCTGCTTTAAGATATGTTTATTTTGGGCATTAAATAATGCCGCAAATACCAGTAATTTGACGAGCACAAACGTTAGAAAGGGAAACTCCTTCAAATGCATATTCAATAAGGTCAGGCACAATACTAACTGTATCCACGCCTTTTCAGCGCTAATTCTTCACTGCGCGTATTTAGTACGCTGGCGCAAGCTGTTAGTAAATCTGGCCCCAACAGCATATATACACATAACTTTCCACTTTCCCTTCATCATAAGTTAGGTCAGGATCATTTCACTTGACTAAGTGAGTGGGCGAAACCTAATTAAGCATCAAAGTATAATGCTATTGAAAGCGCCCTAAAGCACATTAATTTAATGAAAACAGCCAGTGACATCAGCGCTCTGTTAATCTCACAGTGTAAACTTTCATTTTCATTACTCTGTGACACAGAAACTCTCTGTACATTAGCAGAGCTTACTGTGGCTCCCTGCATTGCTGTACTTTTGTCTGTAAACTCATAAACTTGTCCCTGTAAAAAGGATCAGAGACAGGAGAAAAGTCACCACATTACGAACAATATTACATTAACACTTTATAATATCGTTCCATTTGTTGGCATCACTGGATAACTACATTGCTTTGAAATGAACCAACTAATGTATTTCTCATTGTTGCTTAATGCACTGCATGAAATAAAATCAACTGATGGGACCTTATTGTAAAGTGTTAACAGTATTACCATATTTTGATATCATCTAAACTGCATTTGCTGCCTGCACAGTGCACCTTATTGGCTGCAGCTCTGCATATTTCGTCTCTCATTTGCATCAAGCCAAGTTTTTGTCAAATTATTTACACTTTTACCACTGGTTCCACTCTGCTGTCAATCCCACAATCCCCCGTACCATTCAACCCTCTCTCATAGAGTATATTCCATATTCATCTTCTTCATCTATCTCCTCATCTGGTTTTGCATAACATCCCCTGATGTTTTTGTGACTCCTCGAGTCTCCCTAAATTTCATTAGACTTAATCTGCTTTGTTGCATATTGTATTCATAATACACATCAAGCATAGTGGTTAGATAAACCACTTTCTCTTAAGAAAAATTCATATAATGGAAAATTTTCAGTTTGTATGTTCGGTTACCAAGTGTAGTAATATTCGTCTAGACACAGTGTAAATAAATGAAAACGAACCTGTGGGAACTTTTTCGCAAGAGGCGATTTTAGCTTGTTTTTCGATCTCCCATCTTTCAGCTCTTTCATCGTGAGTCATGTTTTTCACAGGATTCGTACCTAAGGATTCCGCATCGTAATTCCAATTCCGTGCCGGCTGAGCTACCGAGCAAACTTGTTACGTCCAGAAAGTGAAACATATGGAGCTGTAATCATAACTGTGTACGAAAAATATTACATTTTACCGCCTCTAGTGTTCATTTCTGTTGGAAACTGCAGTGATATGTACTTATTGGTATGTATTTAGCGTCGCGCGAAAAAGTTCCCAGAGGTTTTCATCATGAGATCAGGTCAGTACTTATTAAAAAAAGTGTAAGTTAAAGGCTGTTGACAAATGGAGGATATGAATGTAATACAATAGGACTGTGTGATTAATTTAATATTTTATATGATATTTATTTATTATGTATATACATTCAGCACTTCTGATGTCTGTTTTTATTTAGGGGTTGATGATGGTGCAGATATTCCACGGGACATGGTAGTGGGAATATATGAGCGTATTCAGCTGAGGGAATTACGATCGAATGAAGACCATGTCACTTATGTCACCAAGGTGGAGCAAAGCATTGTGGGAATGAAATCGGTGAGTGAAATGGTTTTGGGTTTTCTTTACAGTTAATATCTATGTCATACTGCATCCAAATATATTCTACATTCTCTTAAATTGTCACAATTAAACAGTCAGAGTTGTGCAATCATTTCTTTATTTTAACTGAATATTACAAGCTGTTATGTATGTAACACCCATACAGTATGCCACACTGGGACTATATTAAAACATGAATATACGCTATCTTTATAACATCGGTGTTGTGCTATTTCACCTCTACCATCTCTAAATGCTGCATGTGTGGAGTGGCGTAATATAATAATTCATTGGGCAGTTGGTGATTCATTGTGGCTCATGCCTGTAGCATTGCTGCCATTCCTTATTACTACAACAGAAGAACAGCGGCACTAAATAACCTCACAGTTTTTTCATTCATTATCTTACCTCAGATTTACCCATCACTTTTACATTTCCCACCCACACTGCAAAATTAATCACGATTTTGTCCTTTCTTTGCTACTAAATAGCTAAATTTACTTGAGATGCAAAAGTACTTGTTAAGATTTTAGAGCATTTTTGAAGCATTTCAGAAGATACATATATCCTTGACCTAAGTGTAAGTGTTGTACATTTTTCTTCTGAGACTTGTTTAAAATACAAATTTATAGACTGAATTCAAGATATATTATCTGAAAACTATTTTCAGATAATAAGTTTCAGATAGTAAGCACACAGTTTTGCCCCTCAAGTAAATTTGTTTCAACTATTATTTTGTTTGTATACTCCTTACCTGCTGCATCTGATAAGGCTGGTCTTATAGCCCATAAGCACTTTATGGCTAAAGTTTGATAAATGTGCCTAAAATAAGCAGCAACTCTATAAAACTGCAATACATTTTTTTATATTATTATTAGTGTAGCTCCTGTTTATCACTGTTTTTTGAGTTATTGGAATTATAGTATATTTTTGTTTATCAGTATATATTTAGAATTAAATGCTACCTTAACTGTTCGTTTGTTCAGAAACTCATTGTTTTTGAGTAAGGAAAAATATGAAGTATGAAATCTCTCTCTCTCTCTCTCTCTCTCTCTCTTTTCTGTTATCTATTTCTTATATTGCTCAAAGATAAAAAGTTATTTCACTATAGATCATTTAAGTTATCATGGTATGCCTCTGCTCAGATTTATCTCTCTTTTTTTTCTTCTTTTTTTAATCTCACAGATTTATGAGAACACCTGCCGCTGTCATTAAAAAGCATTTTAATGGCTTTATTGTTTTGCTCTCATAATGTCTGGTAAAGGACAATGCCTTAATCCACAAATGGGTGCAGTAATGCGTTGTGTGTGTGTGTGTGTGTGTGTGTGTGTGTGTGTATGTGTGTGTGTCTGTAGTTTGCATGATCAGCTAGAATTTGTCCTCTAGAAACTGTTCATTAGAATGTCTTTCTCTTTGTTTTGAATCTTCAGTAGTTATATAATTCAGGAACATGTACAGTACTTTTATCATATGTGTGTTTTAAAGATTATTAATGCTAATGTTGCTCAGGGCTGCATTTCCCAGAAGCATTGTAAGCCTAAGTAGACTGTAAAGACCATTGGTGCCAAGGCAACCTAGATTTGTAAGCTTTATTCCAAAAACTTAGTGAGCTGCCTACTTAGGTAGAGGCAACATTGCTTTAGTACTTCACAGAATGAGAAGAATGCATTGCGACAAAGTCTGTAAAAAAAATCAAGATGGTGGATGGTCGAGAAAAATGTTGACTATAAAATATTTGTTTTTTTATACAGTACTACAATTTTCAATAGGTTTTACTCTATGTGTGCTATATTTTATGTTTATTAAAGGGATAGTTCACCTAAAAATGAAAATTCTGTCATTAATTACTCATTAAGATATTTTTAATGAAATCCACTTTCCTTCTTTTTTCCTCAAAAATATCTTAATTTGGGAGAGTAATTAATGACAGAATTTTCATTATTGGGTGAACTATCCCTTTAAAGTATCACATTGTTAGCTTAGCAACATGCTAACGTTGAACTCTATTGTGAATCAGGTCCTAATGCTCATCAAACAAGTCGCTGAATGACAAATTTTTATTTGAAACCATTTTAATAAACATGTTTTTTATGGAAAAAAAATAGAAAATGTTTTAACATATTTATTCTTCTTAATAAACTCCAGTGTCACTGAATAGGAAACCTTTGCATTTTCATGAAACTTGCATCCCACTCTATGGTAAATGTAATAGTAAAAGTTTCCTTACACTTTCAATTAACTTTACAGTCTCATGGTCCTACAAGTGCGATTTCTGGATCGAATTGTTTGGAATAAACTTCTTACATCTCATAATTGTGTACTTCAGTAGGCTTTTTTATTGTATTGTCGTAGCAAATTAGATTTTTGCCACAGTTCATGCATAATTCAACCGACCCAAATAGCATATGGAAATCTAGTTCTGTCTGTAATCGTACACTTAGTTGATCAAGATGTTGCTGACACTCTCTGGTCTTTCTTTTCCCCTCACATCCCATTCATCACCTCTCTCTTCTTCTCTCAACCTCTGCCTGGTTGGGCTTTTCTGGTTTTGCTGCCGTTGGGGTTTTTGCAGGTCACATCCCAAGTTTGCAGAAGGGCAAATGTGGAGCATACCTGCTGATTCTGATATTGTCCCAGAACTTTTTGCTTGTTAGGGTGTAAAAATGCATCAAATGCAGTGTCACTCTTTTTGGCAGGAGGTCTTAGGTAACATTTGTATAATATGTATGATTAATGTGGTCCACATTTACACAGAATGACAACAGCTCTGTTCAAAAACCACACAGAAGGCATTACTGGTGGAGTCCTCATTATTCCAGAAGGTTCTAAAAAAAACTGAATTATGCTTCCTTTTAAGATATATATTTGAAAGATTATTATTATTTTTTGTTATTTACTTTTATCCTAATTAGAGCATCATATTATATTGTTAGCTAAGCATAATGCCAAACCAAGTAGATCTGTTATACCCAGAGAAAGGTATCCGTTAGCATTCTCATTGATTTAAATGTGTCACAGGACCTCCTGAAGGTATTATTGTGGTTTATCAATTGTAGATACAATTAGCACAGAGTTAAGGCCAATGACAGATGTTTGTCACAAAAATTGTGGGCTAGCAAACCTCTAGGGGGACCACAGGATGACTTAAAAGTATTTAAATAATATTATTAATGTATTGAAATAATCTAACTTTAAAAGGAAATGCTAAAAAGTCTATATGTATTTATTTATTCATTCATTCAATAACTGTTGTTTTCATTGAAGAACATAATATTCAAAGAACATTCTTCTTTGAATATTGTGTTGGACAAAAGGTTAAACCACTGTTTTGAATGTAATTTGGAATAACAAATGAAAAGTCAATCAAGATGTATCTTTTAGAGAAGTAATTTTATATGTCCATCCTCAGGTTCTGTCAGTGCCTCACAGGAGACTGGTGTGCTGCAGTCGGCTGTTTGAAGTGACTGACATCAACAAAGCCCAGAAGCAAGCTGCTCACCAGAGAGAGGTCTTCCTCTTCAACGACCTACTTGTGGTAACTACAAGTTACATTTCATTATGTAGATTTAATTTTTAGTTTTATTTTCTTCATTTTTCATTTTCATGTTCTTTATTTATATCATTGTTAATCAAGGCAAGGAAAAAGAGATGACAAATTCAAGTATAAGAATGAAAGAAGCATGCTTAAATAGGCTAACACAAACGAGATAATGACCCACAGGTGGATGAAATCAAGTGCTAAATGAGTAGCAATACAATAAGTTCTACAGAAGCTGGGGTCACCTAGTGGTTGGGAGAGTCATTACAAGCTGGAGCCTTACAGCAGCAAAGTGAAATTAGCACAACACTTTGGAAACAAGCCCCGTGTTGCAGTCCTACTCGCCCCGCTCCGAGCGGGATTCGAACTGCGGTCTCCGGCATGGGAGGCGGGCGCTCCAACAAGGAGGCTAAAGGCCACGGCCTCTAGCGTCAGTCGCTAGAGCACCACTTGAGATCGGGGAGT
>JAFVLL020004286.1:0-12479 GCA_021397915.2 Tor tambroides | reverse complement strand
TTATTTTATGACATCAATTACTGCTTTATTTAATCAAAAACACAGTGTAAATGTTATTTGTGTAGGCTATTTTCCTTTTAATTTAATTAGAAGTAGGCCAACAGTGCCCCCTACAGATTAAAACTCCTTACAGAATGGGCGTTAGGACCCGGGGGAGGCTGCCGCTGCTCGTGCTATTACTGTATCACTCTATCACACACCGAAGGCGTCATTATGTACGTGCTTTCACAGATTAAATGCAGCAATCCAAAACAATGAATCTAATCGTCATTCAGACAAAACTTTGCTTCAAGAATGAGCCACACTGCTGACTTGATCTAATCACTAGCACATCCTGAGCACAGGCAAGTTAATGTATTCCTCTTATCGGCAAGACATATCGGCATAATTTTTCATATTGGGCCGATGCCGATATTTACATACACGATGCCGTTATGGTCTTCAGGCCGATTCCGATATCTGTCTGATAATAGCGTGCATACCTACCTTAAAGGTTTTTAGCCAGAAACACCAGCCTATTCACATAATCTGGTTTCAGTGACGAACGCAGGCAGGAGACAATATTTCCGCCAGTGCTAAAGACTCTCTCTGAGGAAGAACTTGTGGCCGGAATACAAAGATATTTCCTTGCCAGGTTGGACAGCCGTGGGTGGAGCCTCTGAGATTCCCTCCACCACTTCAGTGGGTCTTCCTCAGCATCCAGTGTCTCTGTCTGCAGGTACGACTGTAGCTCAAGAGCTATGGCCTGGTCCTGTTGCAGAGAAGGTCCTGCTTCTTTGTCTGTGGCGACCTAGAAAAAGCTGCCCAGGCCCTTCTTCTTCTTTTTCTTTGGAGCAGCAGCTGGATCCTATGTAACATCAGCAGTCATTGCTGCTATCTCAAGAGGGGCATTCTCCTGGGAGGGAACATATAAGAAAAATAAGAATTGAGGTTGTGGTATTAAACGTTCAAATTATTTTGTCAACACATTAATCCACTTAACTTTTATTATTATTATTATTATTATTATTACCATTGCAGTCATCACACTCTTCATCTCTGCTGTCAGTCTGTCTTCAATAGACCCTCGGTTGTCTTGGCTTACATATTTAAGCATGAACCTTGGGTCCAGGGCAGAGGCCATGTCAGGTAACTCTTGTGTTGCTGGGTCACTGTATTTGTTATTGGGTCTACTATCTTCTGTTTGATGCTTTTTGGCAAGATCTGTATCGTCCTCCTGCACTTCCAATATTGAATTGCTGAAAAAGTGGAGGGTTGGTTTCAAAAGAGACACACTTATATATTTCTCTCCAGAAGTGCATCAGTGAATTCAACAAGAGGGCTAAGAGACTTATTGATGGCCTCCAGTACGTCAATGTCCTGCCAAGAGAGGAGGGTGAGATGTCCGAGTTTTCAGTTGCTAGAAAGAACCTGGGCAATGGCCTTATGCTGTTCAAGCACTCTGTCTATCATGGCCTACCTTGATCCCCATCTGGTTGGGCATTCTGTTTTAAGGGATTGTTCAGGTAGCTTCAGCTGCCTCTGTGCCTCTGCAAGATCCCTCTCTTTTTTCCAACTATAGGAAAAGCTGCTGACGAGCTTCTTGCAGACCCCCATTGCACGGTCGATCCTATGATCCTTCATTGCATTCTCTAAGATTACAATAAATAATATTTAGTATCAACAATATGATCATTGCAACCCTCATCAAAGTCTCATTTGTTAAGACGGAGTAAGAAAGCATCAAAGAGTAGTTCAAGTGATAGTAGTAATAATAATAATAATAATAAAATAATAATAACAGTAAAAGGTTAGCATGAGAGAGACAGTCACACAGAAACTGGAATAATTTTTTGGCCTATAATTTCTAGTATTGTTATTGCCATTTAATAACATGCAATTAAATCACCACATTACAAATAATCTGTATGAAGGATTCCTACTCACCTATGGCCAAGTGGAGTCTGTGCCCAAAACACTGAAGCCTCATCCATCCATTTACCTCAGCTGCCAGCTTTATGTTTGTGGCATTGTCTGTAGTGATGCAGGTGAGCTTTTCCTCGTTTAAACCCCATGCACCCATAGCTTCCCTGAGTCCATGGGCTATGTTTTGCCCGTTATGGTCTTCAGGAATAAACGCAGTTTGGAGACATTTCGTATTCAAATTGAAATCGGCGTCGATGTAGTGTATTGTTAATCTAATGTATGGCTCCATTGTGTGGCTAGACCATAGGTCTGTTGTGGTGGCGAAGTGCTCTGCTTTTGACACTTCATTAGCCACTTCTGCACGGCATTTTTCATATAAAGCAGGCAGAGCAACTCATGTGAACTCATGTGTCGAGATGGCAAAGCATAATGCTTGTCCAGAGTATTTATAATTTTTTTTTTTTGAATCCTTCGTTCTCAACCGTGCTAATGGGGCACATGTCTTTGGCGAAGAAGTGTGCAACGGCATCTGTTTTGTTTTGTTTTTTGTCCCTTTCCGAGCTGGATGGATAAGGAGTTGCACTGAAGAGTGTCTTTAATTGATGACTGTGTAGCGGAGGACGTTGTGGGGGTTGTTCGTTGTTCTTTGTTTCTTTTTTATTAGTTGGTCATATATTGGTTTGAGCTTAAATTTTAGATGGTTAAAAAGATTTGTGGTGTTACCAAGCGGTGCCAACACCACCGCGTAGCAAATCTTGCACATATGTTTTTGACCCACGTCCGCTTCTTCGAATCCAAAATGTTCCCAAACAACGGAATTGCTACTACCTCTTCAGTTGACCAAAGACTACTGTGGCTGCTCTCTTTCCACCATCTTCACTCGCGCTGTTTTTTAAAATGCCACCAGATACCACATACGCGACTTGTTTCACCGACAGTATAGGCTGAGAGAGTTCGTGCTTTGGGAGGGGCGAAAGTGCGCATGCGCGTCATTAGGAACGTAGGCCAAAATAAAAAGAAAAACAGAACAATAATTTTTTCTCGATTAAATAGTTTTTGTGATCGTTGAGACCCTAAATCTAAATCAAAATTCGATTAATTGCACAGCCCTACTAATTGCAGCAAAGCAAGTAAAGATACTTTATTCTCAAAGTTCTCAAAACACCCACAAGACGGCGGTGTTTATCAGTGAATCTGATATTACAAAACCGATATCCGATTACAGTCTTATGCTACAGTGCCACACGGGTCAAACTGCATTAATGCAGACCCTTACATTCGGTCATATGATGTCAAAAGACTATTCAAACACAAATATTTGTTTTGAATTGTTTATTGTCGATAATGTTGACTGATTGTTTCAGTCCTAGTTTATGGAGTAATGTGTTGTATAATTACTTTTTTTTTTTTTTTTCCAGACAAGGTAGTCCATACCGCATAACAATGAGCTGTGACGTAAAGATGGAGTTTATTAAAGAGGAGAATGAGGATTTTACATGCCATCAGTGTGGAAAGAGCTTCACAAGTAAAAGAAACCTCAAAGGACACTTGAGAATTCACACTGAAGAGAAACCGTTCACATGTCCTCAGTGTGGAAAGAGTTTCAGACAGAAAGAATGCTTTATGATTCACATAAGGAGTCACACCGGAGAGAAGCCGTTTGCGTGTCTGCAGTGTGAAAAGAGTTTCACAAGTCGAGGAACTCTTAGGGCTCACTTAAGGGCTCACAATAATGTAAAACCGTTCAAGTGCCCTCAGTGTGAAAAGAGTTTTGGACGTAAAGACCACTTCAATCGTCACATGAGAATTCACACTGGAGAAAAGCCATTCTCTTGTCCTGATTGTGAGAAGTGTTTTTCAGCTAAACCCAGCCTTAGTAATCACAAACGAATTCACAGTGGAGAAAATCCATTCTCATGTCCTCATTGTGAGAAGCGTTTCTTAACTAAAAGCCACCTTGACAGTCACATACGAATTCACACTGGAGAGAAGCCGTTCACATGTGATCAGTGCGGAAAGAGTTACAAATGGTCTAATAGTCTCCGAATTCATAAACTCTTTCACTCTGGAGAAAAGCCATTTAAGTGTGATCAGTGTGATAAGAGGTTTGTTCTGGAATCAGATCTAAAGGCCCACATGAAAACTCACACTAAAGAGAAGCCTTACTTGTGTTCTGTTTGTGGGAAGAGCTTTTCATGGCTTATCCGCTTTAAAGACCATATGAAAATACACTCTGGTGTGAAAGATTATTTGTGCACAGATTGTGGTAAAGCCTTTATTACAGCTGCTCAGCTGAAAGTGCACCAGAAGATCCATACTGGAGAAAAACCTCACAAGTGTTCACATTGTGACAAGAGTTTCAAACAGTCAGGAGCCCTAAAAAATCACGAGAGAATTCACACTGGAGAGAAACCGTTCCAGTGCCATCCGTGCGGCAGGAGATTCACCCATTCCAAAACTGCAATGATGCACAGAAAGAAGCATTGCCCAAAATTAAAGTCAATATGACTGGAGAAACAAGACCTTAAGAGCTCAGCAGTTAAAGAGTGCTGAATTATTGCCCTCGTTTTACTCTGTTATTTGGGATTCAAAATGTGAAAATGTTCAAACACACCTAAATGAGCCTGTAGTCTGTCTTTCATGTAATATAAATAATCTGTAGTAAAGTTACAAATATTCATTAATTTCTGATTGTTCATACACTTGAATTACTGTAATTATGTTTCTTAGAATTCAATTCTGCTGCTGAAAAAATACTATAACAGCTTCTGTTATAACATCCACTTGTAGAAAAGGACTTTTATTAAAGGAAATATTCCAGCATGAGCACTGAACCCGAGTCATTCTTCACATCTTTACATGAAAACTTGAAGCGTAGAGGAACAAACCGAAACTGATAGACAGACTAATCGATGGCACAAACAGGGAGCCAGACCCAAAGGCACTCGAGACATCAGATTGTCACGAGTATCTCATATTGCTGACGTAGCTTCCTTTACCCCAGATACGGCAATGACAAGGTTGCAAACACTGAAATTATAAAACAGATAGTTCCGGTCCTTAATTCTGATTGGTTGAGCCGCGTTCAAAGCCGTTGTAAATTACTCTATCCACCTTATTCTTAAACGCGGAAGTAAGCTTATGGGCGAGACTTCCGGTTCATTAGCCGCTATAGGGAAATAATGCTAAGAATAACAACATGCAGTAAATGGTAAAACTGTTTCCATTATCAGAAACATCAGTAGCAGGACTACAACTACATGCTGCTTTCTTCAAGCAACCGTCAGGGAACTTCAGAACATTCTGATGAAGCACAAGACTGCAAATCGAATCATCATCCATGTGGGGAAGAATGACATTCGGAAAGAGCAGTCAGAACTCCCTAAAAAGGATTTCAGTGAACTCCTTGAAACACTTCGAAGACTTAAAGTTCAATCGTTTATCGGTGGACCACTCCCAGCAACATGTTTTCACGGTTGCTTGGGCTGAATACATGGCTACAATGAACCTGTGGTATAAAAGGAGTGAACTTCATCGACAACTTCAGTCTTTTCTGGGGCCATAGACAACTATTTAAACTGGATGCCCTCCACCCAAACAAATTTGGTGCAAGAGTGCAAAAGGACAATATCTATTTCTCCCTCCGTCATCCTTCAGTAGTGTGTGCCAATCCACTCAACCTGAAGGACACACACACACACACACACACACCTGGACAGAGTATATACCCAGGTGAAAAAAGTGCACTTCCATAATGTACTTAAAGTGCTCTATTTTTGCGCACTATTTTTGTACTTAACATACTAAAAATGATTCTCTAGTACTTCTTAAGATAAATTTAAGATCATCTAAGTGTACTCAACTGTGCTATTTTGGGACACCATGAATATGAACTAAAATGTGCTTTTATCATACTATATTTAAAAAATGTATTTAGTCACAACTTATAGTACACTTGAGTGTACTAGTGTATGAAAGATGGGTTCAAGTGTACTACAGGTGGTGACTAAATACATTTTTATAATATGTTAAAAGCACATTTTAGTTCATATTCATGGTGTCCCAAAATAGCAGTTGAGTACACTTAGATGATCTTAAGTTCATCTTAAGAAGTACTAAAGAATCATTTTCATAAACCCCCAAGGATGACGTTCTGGAAAACAGCCAGGAAAGCCAGGACAACATATCACAGCTTGATTTACTCTTTACTTTAGAGGTCTAAACATTTCTTCCATTGTTATTAAGGATGTAGCACTATTTGATCACTTCTGTATTTTCTTTGATATATTGATCTCTGCTACCACTGAATCTAGATCTGTCTCTGTCAGAAAGAGATGCATTAGTGAGAACACTAGTGTGCTATTTATGAATGCTGTATTTTTAACACCAAGCATTTCTGCAGACTCTGTTGATCTTCTCCTTGATACCTTTAACTCAAAAGTTAAGAATGTTATTGACGATATTGCTCCTGTGAAAGTCAGTAAGAACAGTGGCAGACAAAAATCACCTTGGAGAAAATCAACAGCAGTTCAGAGTATGAAAAGACAATGCAGAAAAGCTGAGCGGATGGGGGATGGGGGATGGGGGATGGGGGATGGGGGGGGGTCATGACCTCCGCAGTTTTGAAAAGACAGCACTCGACCCCCGCATTTTTGATAAGGGAAAATAGCCTGCGCCCCTTCCCTAACTAAAACTTCTGACAATGAACATCACATTCATTGTAATTCAAGCCATACACCAATGTTAAGTTTTAAAATGTTTATATCAGACATATTTTAGTGACAAGGAGAAAATAAATTACGTTTGGTGTTAGCCTACATGTATGTAGCCTATTCCTATTTGACAGTGAACGGTACGTCGTCGTCTTCTATCTTCTAATGGGGCTTCTGATAGCGGTCCTAAACAGGCAGGGAATTTAGTACCACTAGTGGTACTCAGGCTCCCTCTAGTGGTACGCAGAGGAATCATTAAATTAAATGTAAATTAATGTTAAAAACACAATACATTTTAATTGAATCTTTGAGTAATTTTCTTTTTACATTTCAGTACAGTACAGTTTTTATTTAAATTTTAGGTATAACACATTTTAATTTAATCATTATTTAAGTTTTTTATTTACCTGTATGTAAGCACAGTGCAGAGTTAATGGTCACACTGTGTATTTACAATGTTAAAGTGACTGACAACAATAAATATTCTTATTAGGAATAAAAGTGGCTCGTTTTTGAACTGTGCAGAGCTGAATAGTTAGGCCTACTATGTTAATGTATTTTAATGTTGGTACTTGGAGTGACAAATATTTTCTGAGGTGGTACTTGGTATAAAAAGTTTGAGAACTACCGATTAAAGTAATTCTGATATGTTGGGCAATAACAAATGTCCTCTCACATTTTGTAAGATGGCATTGTAACCAATAAATGTTAACTGCAAACATATAGTAGGGAGTGCATGTTGATTTGGTAGTTTGATTGATAACTTTATATTAGATGAATTAATATGCCTAACCATTTGATCGTGTCTGTTTGGATCATAACCATATGGCAACCTGTGTTATCTCTTCTTCATTCAAAGCTTCATAACACATAATCATCCCATGTAATTATTAACAACTACTAACCCAAACAGTACGAAATAACAGAATCAAAATTTACCAAAGTAGAATTGTGCAGGTTTGAAAGTTGAGACATCCCACATAAATGGCTGGTCTGCAGGGGACAGATTTGGCATTCTGCAGGCATTTTGCGCATCCCTAAGTTTTGATCATTCACAAGTACTTCTTATCTCACTTCATATTGTAATAATAATCAGTATTATTCTATTAAATATCAGGCAGGTATAATATATGATGGTGGTTCAACGGTGAGCCTGAAGTGGTGGTTCAATATCTGGAAATCTGATCTTACTATCTGGGCTTTTGCTTACAGTTTGGTCCCCTCCAGATTGAAAATGTCTCCTGCGGTCCTGAGAGGAAGTGCAGAGATATTTTAGGTTTATTAATATGAATGTTAGCAGAGATGCTTCTCTTTCTATAGGCTGTATGATGCAGAGGAGCTGAACACGCAGCACTGCTTGGGCTTCTGGCTCTATTATGGCTGGGAAGGAGAAGGGACTCTGATAAGGAAAGTGTTTCTGATCCGAGTCACCAGCAGATGGCAGTAATGCACTGATAATTGCGGTATGCCAAAAAAGAAAGAAGAAGAACAATAATAGCGCGAACTCTTCTGTCTCTGATCTTGTTCTGTTGTGTTTGGTAAGTGCTGGTTTTAGTTCAGTGTAATCATTATCCTAATGAAACATTAGTTTGGGTGTCAGAGGGCATTTGATAGCAAAATTTCTTCTCTAATTCACAGAGTTTAGCGGATTCACTCCGTATTTACATCAGGTTTGCCAGACTGGAGCTGAATCAACCACATGCCCCTATGTAGATCTAACAATTTATTTCTAACTATTTTTGATCGTTTTAATCTTAATGCTGTAAACCACCCATACAAACATTTCCTATATGTGACCATGGACCACAAAACCAGTCATAAGGGTCAATTTTTGGAAATTTAGATTTATACATCATCTGAAAGCTGGATCAATAAGCTTTCCATTGATGTATGGTTTGTTAGGATAGGACAATATTTGGCCGAGATACAACTATTTGAAAATCTGGAATCTGAGGGTGCAAAAAAATCAAAATATTGAGAAAATCGTCTTTAAAGTTGTCCAAATGAAGTTCTTAGCAATGCATATTACTAATCAAAAATTAAGTTTTAATATATTTACAGTATGAAATTTACAAAATATCTTTATGTAACATGATCTTTACTGAATATCCTAATGATTTTTGGCATAAAAGAAAAAATGATCATTTTGACCCATACAATATATTGTTGGCTATTGCTACAAATATACCCCAGCGACTTAAGACTGCTTTTGTGCTGCAGGGTCACACAGTAACTTTCCTTACTATCTATGCTGATTAGATGGCTACCTAAAATTACCTAAGATTAAGGAAATTTACCAGCAAATCAGTTTTTACTGGCTTATTTAATAAAATATACCAGGGCCGTAACCACCATAGACATTGAGGGGGACAAGTCCCCCCCAATAATCAGAAATTGCCAAACGTCCCCCCCAATATTTGAAATTCTTGCACTGTATATACATATATTGGTCCCCCCCAATGTTCAAGACATGGTTATGGCCTTTAAATATACATATAAAATCAAATATAATTTAGTTGGGTGGTGTGAGCGTTTGCAAACCTGTTTAAACCACTCCCAAAATTTTGCAGTTGTTCCTTTTAGCATCGTGATTGATATGAAACACTTTAATCTAAATAGTGAATACATTGTAGGTTACGGAAGTGAGCAAAGAGTAATAACAGTAATTAGACTGTATTTAGCTGAGTGTGTTTTTGTGATAGTTTAGTCATGTACAACCAAAGTCCCTTTGGTATAACTGACGCACAAAGCTTTTTCATATTCTTCATTTTCTGTGCGGTGGTCAGTTCACAGCAGTGACAGAAATTAACTTATACAATAATGGAGATACTTGCCTCCATTTTCTTACCTTGTTAGTTGTATACATCATCTTAGGTCAAATTATTACATTTAATCAATAAATTAGAATAATAAAGCAATGTAGGTTAGAATAATAAAATAATAATAAGAATAATAAAGCAATGTAGGTCTGTTACCAGTCAAATTAAATCAGCATCAACAAAATACATGGTACCGATTAATTAAAATTAAGATAAGACATTGCAAAAAAAAAAAAGAAGAAAAAAAAAGCTTTTGAAAGAAATATGTTGATTCAGAATACAAAAACAATTACATACTGAAATTAAAAAAAAAATTCATAAGAGGAAGAAACAATGTTCTAAATATAAAACTAAAAGCACCAGTAGGTGGCAGCAAATCATTGTCTCAATCGTTGTTTCAGCAGATATTGTATAAAAGTTCATGTCGTTGTTGCAGAAGAAATATAACACTGATAACATTAAATAAATATTTTTACCAGGTTACATGTTGCTTTTTATCTCAAACCCCTTTATCTAAACCTTTCTACTTAACCGTTGGCTGCGCACATCTGCCATGTTTATTGTTTTGTTTTATGCTTTTTATTCGTGTTTGGATTGTGGGCAATATTAGCCATTAGAGTGTGCACTTAAAAAATCCACCTGAAATAGTAGACCATCAGGGGAAGTTTGCATGATCTTTTCAACATAGTATGCTTTGAGACACTTATTCTAATCTCGCATACTATTTAGGATGGGTAGTATGAACATGGAATGTCTTTGGCTCACTGAATCATTGACTCACTCGATTTGTTCAAAACCATGTTTTCATGTTTTTCATTCAGTAATGAAGGGTTTTATAGGTAATATTTTTGTTGGCGAAATTGCACAAAAACAGACAATATTGTGTCTAAAATGTAACACAATATTAACTTATTGTTTTTTGAACTATTGTATAAAATCAATATCACATTGGCAATCTTGCAGATATTTGGGGAGGGAAAATCCGCTCTCTTGCTTGATATGTGTGATATTGCTAGTGATCAACCGATGTAGATTTTTTTTATAACCAATATCAATTATTTGCATGTTTGTGACCGATAACCGATATGTAGAACCGATATTTATTTACTGTTATACTTCTGTTTTTGACACAATAATTACAACACCATTGAACTGAACATACCATTTTATTTATAACAATCACTCCCTCCTTGCATACAGTACAAAACAATAAAAACATTTTATTTATAAAAAGCATGTAAAAAAATGTAGAATGTCTAATGTTTTCAAATGGAGAAAATAAAGGACAGGGGAGTCATATCAACTTTGCATACATGTAATACTTCATTTTAAACTACAGTTTTAGTAGGTTTATAAGCAGTTTAATAGGCTAAAGAGTGAAGAATAATTCACTGGATAATGTTAATTAACTCTGGAATATTGGAATATAACAAACAAAAAGTATTTTATTGCATTCCTCAACTGGTATGTTATATCAGAATTATTAATAATGCTTTTGTCGTTCTAGATTATGAAAGCGACTTCACAAGACTAATGATGAGCATATAGAACATAGAGAATTAAATTCAGCTCTTTTATTTCCAAGATGCGCTCATTCATGGCTGTTATTTAATTCCGGCAAAGTTACTTCTTTATTTGTACAGGACTTGATGGATTATCTTAGCCTATGTGACTCTGTGAGTTACAAGCTGCATAAACTAGCCTACATATCAGGCATTTATGTAACACATCTAATTTGTGCATTAATGGCTGTTATGTTTTAAAAAGTTTACTAACTACAGCAAAGCAAGTAAGGATACTTTATTCTCAAAACACCCACAAGATGGTGGTGTTTATCGGTAAATCCGATATTACAAAACCGATATCCGATTACAGTCTTATGCTACAGTGCCACACGGGTCAAACTGCATTATTGCAGACCCTTACATTCGGTCATATGATATCAAAAGACTATTCAAACACAAATATTTGTTTTGCATTGTTTATTGTCGATAATGTCGATTATTTGTTTCAGTCCTAGTTTATGGAGTAATGTGTTGTGTAATTACTTTTTTTCCAGATAAGGTCATCCATACCTCACAACAATGAGCTGTGATGTAAAGACGGAGTTTGTTAAAGAGGAGAATGAGGATTTTACATGCCATCAGTGTGGAAAGAGCTTCACAAGTAAAAGAAACCTCAAAGAGCACTTGAGAATTCACACTGAAGAGAAACCGTTCACATGCCCTCAGTGTGGAAAGAGTTTCAGACAGAAAGAATGCTTTTTGATTCACATAAGGAGTCACACCGGAGAGAAGCCGTTTGCATGTCAGCAGTGTGAAAAGAGTTTCACAAGTCGAGGAAGCCTTAATATTCACTTAAGGGTTCACAATATTGAGAAACCATTCAAGTGTCCTCAGTGTGAAAAAAGTTTTGGACGTAAAGACCACTTCAGTCGTCACATGAGAATTCACAGTGGAGAAAATCCATTCTCATGTCCTCATTGTGAGAAGTGTTTCTTAACTAAAAGCCACCTTGACAGTCACATACGAATTCACACTGGAGAAAAGCCGTTCACGTGTGATCAGTGCGGAAAGAGTTACAAATGGTCTAATAGTCTCCGAATTCATAAACTCTTTCACTCTGGAGAAAAGCCATTTAAGTGTGATCAGTGTGATAAGAGGTTTGTTCTGGAATCAGACCTAAAGGCCCACATGAAAACTCACACTAAAGAGAAGCCTTACTTGTGTTCTGTTTGTGGAAAGAGTTTTTCATGGCTTATCCGCTTTAAAGACCATATGAAAATACACTCTGGTGTGAAAGACTATTCGTGCACAGATTGTGGTAAAGCATTTACTGCAGCCACTCAGCTGAAAGTGCACCGCAGGATCCATACTGGAGAAAAACCGTACAAGTGTTCACATTGTGACAAGAGTTTCAAACAGTCAGGAGCCCTAAAAGACCACGAGAGAATTCACACTGGAGAGAAACCGTTCCAGTGCCATCCGTGCGGCAGGAGATTCACCCATTCCAAAACTGCAATGATGCACAGAAAGAAGCATTG
>JAFVLL020004283.1:0-36682 GCA_021397915.2 Tor tambroides | reverse complement strand
AGCTTCATGCTAACGCAAAATAAATATGATCTGTATTCTCTCGCTTTCCATTTCTCCGCGCTTACACTTTTGGCATGTTTTTTCACCAAAATACGGTCAAAAGCACTGCAAGCATGTAAACAGTGATTTGCAAGCGAAAACGACAGTTTAAAGAACTGCAAAACCGATTGACTGCGTAGAACCAATCTGTATGTGTAAAAAAAACAAAAAAAAAAAAACTAAACATTGTGTCAAATGTCTAAATGACTTGTTGTGTATGTAGGGCAGAAAGTTCCCGAAATAATCCGATATGTACAGCTTCGTCTTCCTTTTCTCTGCGCTTACAATTTTGGCACGATTCTCTCACTAACTGAGTTTTGCAAGCGTGAGGGGGAGGGCGGGTCCACCTTCTTTTTGTAGCCAATCAAATGAGGCTCTGGCTGACTCTCCATTTACTCTTATCTGATTGGTTCAAATAAACACATCATACGCCAAGACATTTATCTTCATTTAGTTCAGGGACGTTCTCGCTGCCGGAATGATACTTTTAACATTCACGTACAGTAAAAAAAAAAATCAAAAATCAATAAATACCAACTTAATTAAAACGATTTGCATTTTTACAAATCTTTTCTTGCGCATGCAAATTGAATTTACGTTTGCAATCTTATGTAGACTTGCACAATTCACATGTAAATCTTTTAGGCATTAAATTACCTCCATATTCATATGGTTTACATTCATGTCATGTAGTTAGAGTTGGGTTTGTGTATCTTGATAAAGATATATTCATTCTAAACTCTTTAAATCCACTTGAAAGCTGTTGTTCATGCATGTTTATTGTTTGCAGGTGTGTGACTATCTGTCTGTTGTCCTGTGAGCCGTTCATCCACACTGCAGAGTCTGATGGATGTTTTAAATGTTGTGAATATTATTTCTGTGAAATAAAGAATTATTTTTAACCTTTAGTTCACTACCCTTATTTGAGAGTCATAATGTAAAAGCACAAAACAGCAGATTAAACTCTTGATTCGTCTGATCTTGAATCTGCTATTGAGTGCGTCATGTATTTTAAATGCACACAACCATATATTTATCCATAAGCTGTTACAGTCAAAATCTCACAACACTGGTCAAGAACATGCTGTGGTCATTTCAGCTCTAAATCAGAAATAGTGTATTTTAGCAATATATATATTTTTTTTCTTTTGCATTATTACAATTTCATTTAATGAAAATGTTGGCAGTTAAGCACATCAAAATCTCATTGTTTAAAAGATACTTTTTGTAAGTGATATGAAGAGTTCATGTCTCATGGAGGTATCTGTTGTAGTACTTTATAGTTGTATTTTGACTTTATTCTGATTAAAATCAAGAAAAAAAATATTGCCATAATCTTCACTGAGAATATCTATCTAGCCACTTTATATTAATGTGACTTTTTTTATTCATGTAAATGCATTACAGTAATGTTGGATGGAAATGTATGTTGCACAATGCAAAAAAAATCTTAGTGGTCCAAAAAAAAAGGCTTAATTTTTCCTAACGTAAAATATAAAGCGTATTTCTTTGGATTTGTTTGGGTGAAATCGTTTTTGGTCCTGTTCCACATACAAGAAAATTAAACAAATTTATTAAACATTTCGAGTTACTTTTTCAATGGATCAGAGTTCAAGCTGAGTCTAAACATGGGGAAGTGTGTTATTTCTGCCCCGCTGAAAAATAATAACTGCTTCCAAACCACTATGACAAACACTCAAACCACTGCACAAACTTATTTTAGTCAAACAAGAAGTCCTGTCTGTTTCATGCCAATTCAATAAAGTATCATTTTTCAAGAAGTCAAATTGATTCATTAACTTGAGATGCATAAAAAAAAACCCACACAAAATGGGCTATCATGATTTTAGCAACATTATTATTATACTGAAATTAAATGAGGACAATCAGCGCAATATTTCCTCTGTTTTATTTGTCATGAATGTTTAGTTCACATTCTGGACTCTCCAGGACCTGTAACCCCCAGCGATGACATCTGAAACGTAACCGGTGTGTGCAAAACTTGAAAACATGATATAAATTTAAATACAAAACTCTTCTGCCTTCATCTTCATTCTGTCATCAGACCGCATGAACAAGACGTATCACAAAGTTTTGCGACAAATCTAGATCATCTATTTGCAATTGACGAAAGTGCTGAGATCGTCCAAGAACTTGATGTACTCCTGATGCTCCAGTGCTGTGCTCAACTCGATCAGCTCGTCCGCAAACGTGTTGTCAACGCCGCGGTCAGCCAGGAAGTCCATCAGATGGTCATACAGGGCCTAGAGAGTCAGAGGGGTCAGAGGTCACTGCTGTGCATTTGTTAGAGCCCTATGGTTTTATTTCTTCCCCATTTTCATTTAATAATGAATAATTTAATAATGAAATTGATACAATTTAACAAATTTAAGTAGTTTTATAGAAGTTTTCTTAAGGCAATAAATGTATTTTTAAAAATAATTCTGGATTCAGTTTTAATATTTTAATGACAAAAATCAAGTCTACGAAATTTCATTTTCTCTGAAATTCTGTGTCATAAATAAAGGTGGTTATCAAAAGAAGGCATAAAAGTTTAACAATTTATTTAATCTTTTAAAATGTCATCAGTGTAAATGTAATAATAATCCTTTTCTGGCAAACAAAGTTCTGCACAACTGAGGTTTACTGTTAAAATTAAAACAAGAAAAAATGTCATATTCCTAAAAACAGAAGCAATTGCAATATATTTCTGTCAGAATTTCTTCAAGTTAAATCAAATATCTATTTTGACATTTTGTAGCAAAGACCTTTGAGTTTCAGTGATGGTTTTTATCAAATGAAATGGTGAAATGCTCATGAAGTGACTCTTATCAAACACATTATGTTGTGTCCTTCAGTGCAGTAAAGCTCTCACCCAGTCCAGAGAGTCTGTGTTGAGCGTGTAACTGGTTTCCTTCCACTCGGCGTCTCCCTCGGGCTGGAAACTGACCTCACGGATGGCGAAGATGTCGCTCTCCTCCTCACCCTCACCGTGACCGGTCTGCTCAGAGACAAAGAGCTTTGGATATGATTATCCAGTCATTGAGTCAGATGGCAGTGAGAAATCACACATCTTTTTCATTTTGCATGCTCTTCCTGACAGCTGGACCTTCAGTCACACTAACCTAAAAATACAACCCACCTCATCCTCGGGGAAATGACAGTCAAACACTAGTGAATTCTTTGCTCCTGGTTTGGTCACTTCAACCACAAAGTTAGGTGTTGAGACAATTTCAGGCTAAAAAAACAAAACAAAAAAAAAACAGGAAAAATGTGTTAAAACATGACATGATGAGGTAAAAGCAGTGGCTCTCAACCCCCACTAGGGGGCCACAGCACACTTACAAGATATATAGATATAAGATATACAAGCCTCATGTATCTTATATTACAAGATATATGACCACATTTTAGTGCCACATTAAAAAATAAAAAAAATCTGAAATTATGAGACTGAAGTCATAATACTTTGAGAATAAAGTCAAAATATTTAGAATAAAATCGTAGCAATTAAAGTTATAATATTTTGAGAGTATAGCCTAGCATTAAAAACCAGCTAAAGCAACTCTTATTTTAATTCACTCTACCAAAAATTGTGCTTTTAAATTGAAGAATTTATATTTAAATTGATATATATATACACACACACACAAAAATATAAAGCAAACATTAATAAATATTAAATAAAATAATACTTAATGTCATTATTGTGTATAAATATTTGTAATATAAAATTATATATATATATATATATATATAAAATTTATATTTATTAATTATTATTACTTTTTAAATCTTATATTCTCCAGAATTATAGTGTCATTAACTGCTTTTGTTCCTCTGTTGAACCTTTCTCTAACATTTCTCATGCACACACGTAAATTTATATAGTGTTTACTTTCATGTTTTATAAAAAAACATTATGCCATTTTAATAATGCATTCATATCTCTGTTCACATCTTTGCTGAACGTGTGATTTTCATGTTGCAACGGTAATTTGACGAATATGACAACAATTTTAATTTGACTGCATATGACAACCACCACAATGGCAACAGCTTCAACAGTTTAACAACATTAGGAAGGTAGTTCTCCTGATTTCATACGCCATTATATAATAACCTGTGCGTTTACAGTATGAATACACTGTAAGTGTGAAGCAGTTCTACCTCGTCCTTCTGACTCTTCTGCGTGTGCTCAGGATCTTCCTCCAGCTGCGGCGGGACGCTGTTGTTCACGTTAAATGTGATGGTGACTCTGCCAAACACAAAATCCCACAGGATTTATTACAGCGGAACAGAAATATGATCATACAAGCTCTGAAAATGAATTTGCTCAATACATTTGTAAGGGAATATTTGCTGGTGCATGCCTTGAATGCAATGCAACTGAATAGAAACAACTTCAAAATGCATATACCAATATAGAATTGTTTTATGAAGCAAAAAGGCATCCTTATTAACAGCAGGAAACACGTTCCTTACTTTTCTCCAGACAGCGAGCGGATGAGTTTGGCCTCCGTGCCGTTGAGTTCCAGCTCCCAGCCGCCAGACATTTTAGGAAGACTCTTGTTCTTCTGGATCTTCTTTTCTTCTTTGATTTCATCAGTGAGAAACTCAGCAAACGCTTTATCACCTGAAGAATAAAAACAGAATTAATAAAACACTCAAGACAACATACATGCATGTTCTACTACCAACACTAGTGAACTAGCTTTAGTCTCAAGGTCGCATGCTTGTCTGAAAACACCTAATGTGATGCTCTGATGACACAGAATGCACATATTGCAGGATGTGACATCATTGCCTGCATTGTTATAGAACATTCTAATTAATATTTAAACACATTATTTTGAATTAGGTTTTTATTTTATAATATTTTACTTTTTTCATTTTTACAAGTTCATTTTATTTCATATGCCAATATAATTTGTATTTTAATATATCAAAATAAATTCAAGTTTCTTTAGAGACTAGCTAAAATAAAATCTGTTTAAGGCTGTTTTTACAACCTACTACCTTTTAGTTAATGCTTTTACCATAAAATATCTTTACCATGGTACTTTTTAGTCAGTGCCTGCCTATACATTTACCACAAAAATACCTTCTCTATGGTACTTTTTAGTTAGTGTCTACCATTGTACTTTTTTACCATGGTACACTTTAATTTGTGCCTACAAATTTACTATAAAAAAATAACTTTATTGTGGTACGTTTTAGTTAGAGTCTATACCTTTACAATAAAATATCATTACTACAGTACATTTCAGTCAGTGTCTGTACCTTTTCCATAAAATTACATTTACCATAGAACTTTTTTATTAGTTAGTCAGCGTCTAGACCTTCAGCATGGTTTCTTTTTAGTTTTATACCATTTAGTTCTATTCTGTCTATGCGTTTACCATGGTATTTTTTCGTTCGTGTGAGAGTGAAGCAGCGTTTACCCTCGGTATGCAGACTCCCGCAGCCGCAGGACACTGTGGGCAGAGCCCGTGTCGCTGTGAGCAGCCTCGGCCTGGAGCCTGACGCCGCTCCGGTGTTGCTCAGGCTCCAGATGGATCTGGTGAAGGTTCTGCTGAGGCGCAGCGCGGGTCTGACGGCGAGAGTGGACGGAGCCGAGCTCCTGCTGGACAGCCGGGCTGCGAGCTGAACCGCGCGGCTTACAGACTTCAGCATGACGACGCTTGAGTTCAGACCTGCTAGCGCTGCTGATCGCGGATCACACTCACTGACTGAGACACACACGTGGGGAAGGACACCGTGACCTCAGCACTCTGCACCGGAAGCGGAAATGAGTTAAAAGTCCTGCACATTGTCAACAATATAAACACATGGATCCAGTAACTAAAAGCTGATTAATATAAACTTTGCTATATTCTGTTGTTTGCTTGTTCATCAGCTATGCAGCTTTGTGGAGTTTGTAGCGAACATGTTCCTAAATACAGATGTCCAGCCTGCAGAATCAGATAGTAAGTCATTTATTCATGTTGGATAACTGCCTGTTTATAACATAAATACGTTTATCAGCTCGGTTTTGCTTATGGAACAAGTATTGATCAAATAACACCTTTCTTCTTACTTCTAGTTGTTCAGTGAGTTGCTTTAAAAGACACAAAGATGACGGTAAGTCCCTACTAAGCTGTTGTTCTGTTGACAATTATTTAGGTTACATTTACATTTATGCATTTGCCATTTATCCAAAGCGACTTACATTGTATTCAGTGTTTACACTTTATCATTTTCATCATTTAAAAAAAAAAAAACCCAAAAAAACTGCACTATTATTGTTGTTGTTTTAATATTAATTCATCTGCATAGATTATTATTAATTTACTTAAATATTATAATAATTATTATTGTATTCATTTATTTTATTTCGAATTTTTATTATTATTATTTATTAAAAGTCCAAAATCAGTCAAAAACAAACTATTGAAGCCATTTTTTTCCCTTTCTCTCATAGATTCATGTCACCCAGTTAAAGAAACAGATTCAGCCTCCAGCAGCTCAACACCAGTGAACAGTGGTGAGTAAAAGATCCATTTAATACATTTAATGCTTTTTAGGGAATCAAGAGACCTTTTCTGTCTCCTTTTGATGATGATTTTGAACAAAAAAAAAAAAAAAAAAAAGTTCTATTAAATTTAAAAAGTGAAATAAATGTGTTTGATTTCAGCTGAACAGCCGTGGACTGTTGAGGATCTTCTTGATGAAGACAGTCAGACTGACAAAGTGCCATTACAGAAACTTCAGCAGCTGGGTATGACATGATAAACACTCCGTTCACACACTCTGTAATGCTGTTTTTGTGAGAGCAGTTAGAGATTGTTTTCATTCACACAGGTGATTCAGAGGCATTGAAGGGTCTTTTGAGGAATCCTCATCTCCGGCGGTTAGTGATGTCTGTGGACTCGGCTGAAGATAAAGCAAAAGCCATGAAAGACGCCATGCAGGAGCCACTGTTCGTGGAGTTTGCTGATCAGTGCTTAAAAATGATTCAACCAACAGAAACAGAGAATGACAATGAAGAATTCTTATCGGATGGAACTGTCACATATGGAGCGATTCCTAACACAAATGCATCTTTTTAACAAAAAATGTTGATGTAATAATGTAAAATTTGTATTACACCAATGTCTTTTGAATGCAAACAAAGGAATAGTTCATCACAAAATGAAAATTTGCTCATAATGTGCTCACCCTCAGGCCATCCAAGATGTAGATGAGTTTGTTTCTTCATCAGATTTGGAGAAATGTAGCATCACATCACTCACCCACCAGTGGATCCTCTGCAGTGAATGGGTGCCGTCAGAATGAGAGTCCAAACAGCTGATAAAAACATCACCATAATCCACACCACTCCAGTCCATCAGTTAACATCTTGTGAAGCCAAAGTCTGCATGTTTTTAAGAAACAAACCCATCATTAAGGCGTTTTCACTGACTTTTTCGCTGGAGAAAACATTATTATGGATTCTGGACTCGTATTTTGGCCAGAAGTGATGGTTTGAAGTTAAAAACAGCTTTTGGCTTCACAAGATGTTAATTGATGGACTGGAGTGGTGTGGATACTTGTGGATTATTGTGATGTTTTTATCAGCTGTTTGGACTCTCATTCTGACGGCACCCATTCACTGCAGAGGATCCATCGGTGAGCAAGTGATGCAATGCTACATTTCTACAAATCTGATGAAGAAACAAACTCATCTACATCTTGGATGGCCTGAGGGTGAGCACATTTTTTTATTTTTGAGTGAACTATTGTTTTTAGAGACAATCTTTGGAGTAATGACAGCATTCACACAGCTGTTTGTTCTTGAGAGGTTTGAAGAGATACTGAGAAACTGTTTTTGTCATTGATGGACCTTACTGAACTTATATTTACACTGCCCTCCAAAAGTTTGGAAACACCCCTGGCAAAGTGTGGTTTTGGACGATATCAGCATAAATCCTTATCATTTTTTGGTGCTTCCAAGCTGTGCAAATCCTATTTGGAGAGGAAACAATCAGCTGGCATCATGTCTGTCATGGAATGGCCTCCCCAATCACCTGACCTCAACCCAGTTGAGCTGCTGTACTATGGGAGGAACTGGACCGTTATGTCCGTAAGAAGTGTCCAACTAGTGTGAATCATCTTTGGGCAATCCTTCAGGAGGCTTGGAGTAATATATCAAGTCAATGTTTGAATAAACTGACAGCTCGGATGCCCAGATTATGCAGAGCTGTAATAGCTGCTAATGGTGAATATTTTGATGAAGTGAAAATTTAAGTTTTTTCTATGTATAAACTGTTCATGTAATAAAATATGTTTTCGTAGTTTGTGTTGTCCCTTATCAGTGCAAAATTATCACAAATTAAAAAGGATTCATGCTAATATTGTCCAAAACCCCACTTTTCTAGGGCGTTTCCAAACTTTTGGAGAGCAGTGTATATATGTCAGATAAACTTTTACAATAAAATTGCTCTCAAGCTTTCTGGCATTCAGTATTCTAAATAATTTTTGTTGAATGTGCATGTTTTCTCAACATATTACTGAGCCTTTGTTTTTGTCACAGACACAGCAGTCATTAATTAATTTTCCAGACTACAGAATGTGTAAAAAAGACACCAAAAACAGAACAAGTCTTAATGATCTTTATTAGCATTATCAAAGTTTGACAAGGTGTTTGATTGGTTTGTTAAAGTACTATGTGTTGTACTAGAAAACATCTTATCTAGTTGCATGTTTTGCTGATTTATGCCCTGAGATTATAAATATACAGAAATATTGATTATGTTTGGTCATAAATGCAGTTTGCACATGCAGTTAAAGGTTTCAAAACCAAAAACAACACGATTTAAAGAAGAATGCTGTGTTGTGCCTGTGAGCAGTTGCTGTTTGAAAATACATTTCAGTCTAAAACAGCAAAAAGTAAAAAAAAAAAAAAATCTGACAAAATGAGTTAGCAATTACAGATACAAATGCAAATAGTATATTAATTCAGTCTGCTTTAGTAAGAGCATCAACAGCAATGCTGAACCCATGGCTTTTCCCAGTATTTCCCATGTAGTGTTTGTGCAATGAATAAAGTTAAAAAAAGATGCCAAGAAAAGTGTACAAAACTCCAGTATCTCCCTCAGTTATCGTAACTTAATAATATCATCCAAACATCACAATGTTTTAAAGCCTGTTATTTTATCAGTTTGTAACTGATATTAACAGAAATCAAATGTGATGTTTTAAAAATACCTGATTTTGGTGCATCATAGCAGCATATTATGAATAAAAACTGAAATCTTATCTACAAGTATCACTTTCAAGCTGCGCAAGAAACATTATTTAAATTATGACAGATCATGCTAGTATGAAGTAATAGTTATAAAACGCTTTACAGTATATACTGATTGAACATGCAGCAAAATGAAAAGGCACTTGTGTTTTATGCTGAAACCTGAGGGAGTAAATACAACTAAACACTGAATTGCACTAACAGTAAGGCAGCTAAATGTGTAATATCACTTAATGTAGTGTATTTCAAAGGTGCATTGATTGCATGAAAGCTTTTAACAGCATGAAATCTCAGGTTCTTTCCAGCAGGATCTGGTTGAATCCGGTCACCACGTCTGTCTTGTGCACTGGGTGCATGTCAGCGTAGAGCAGCGGAGACCTCTGAAGATGCATCTTAATGGAGCCCTGTCAAAACACAGAGTTACAGAGCAGTTAAAGCAATATTTCAGGTCATTCTCAGATTAATTTGAGCATAAAGCATGATTCACTAAGGGCCTGTTTACGCCTGGTCACTTAATGTGTTTTCTCTGATCGAATATAGCTATCCGATCAGAAAAAAAACGCATGAAGTGACCAGGTGTAAACAGCCCCTAAGAAAAAAAGTCTTCGTAATCTCACATCAAAATGTGTCAGGGTTATTATAGTTAAATAAAACCAGAAACATTTTTGTTACTTTGTGTTAATGTTTATTTTACACATTATTTTATGCTTTTTGTACTTTTATTTTATTTTTATTTTGTATTTTATTATATCTTTATTTTGTACTGTTGAACTAGCTAAAAATACTAAAATGACAAACTAAAATGAATAAATAAAAATTAATAAAAACTTTAGACATTTAAAATGCTAAAAAACTAATAAAAATGACAAAAAAAATAAGAATGAACTGAAAACATAAGAGAAATTATTAAAAAAAATTTATCCAAAATATATATTAAAAAAAAAAAAACTATAAGAATATATCAACACTAAAATAACACAGCTCTGAGTAAACTTGATTTACAGTGTTATTGTCAGCTAAAACCATTATTATTTAAAACCGCTTATAAAGTAATAAAGCTAAAATAAAAAAAATTGACAAAAAGAAAATTAGAAATGTTACTGCGGCAGCTAACTTAAATAAGCTGAAGTACTAAAATTACTAAAACAGAAATAAAAATAAATTAAAGCTAAAATGGAAATATTAAAGAAAATACAAAAGCACATTACAAAATTGCTAAAAATAAAATTAAATACAATAGTAATAAATAATATTTTTACTAAATTTCATAGGCTAATACATGTTCCTTGCACTTATTAACCAGGAAAATAATTCCACATTAAAATGTAATAAATGATCTAACACTGAGTAAACGTGATTTACAAACAGTGCTATTATTGTTAACTAAATATATTATAAATATTTTCAATAATAAAGCTAAAAATAAAGACAAAATAAAATATAAATATTAGATGAAAAACAAAGTTAAAATGAGTAATTTCATTTAGCTGCCAAGGTAACATTTCTTAGTTTTAAGTTGAAGCACTAAAATGTCTAAAACTAATTTACAAATGAAAATAATGCTAAACAGAATTTTTTATATACATACATACATACATACATATATATATTATATATAAAAAAAAAAATCACAATTATAAATGACAAAATTACTAAAACTTAAACATGAGTGTAAGCTGTATTTATCCTGGAATCATTAACGGTCACTCCAAACCCTCAGTTAACTGGTATGTTTGAGTCGTCTCTTACCCGTGGCTGAGCTCTGATAGATGCCACACCCTGGTCCAACTGGTTGGTCTTTACTTTGTATTCACCGTTTCTGAATGGGATCTTCAGACAGGCCATCATGGACATGATCCTCTGCAAACCCGTGGCCGTCAGAGAGACGGTGATGGTGGGAGCAGAGGCCATGGCCAGACCGATGGGCCAACTTCTGACCATCACAGGCTCCTGAATGCTGGAGAGCTGCACAGAGCCTCTCTCCTTCAGCAGAGGGTCCAGCTTCGGCAACACCGATGATGCGTTCTCCTCCATGAAATCCTCAGCATCATCCAGCTCTGCCTCAGCCAACGCATCCATCCACGTCTATCGAGGAGGAATGCAGAACGGTAAGAAAACGCCACAGAACACACATAACTGAAGCTAAATCAATCTACACTTAAAGTCAGCAGGAAATGCTGTTCATATCCCATTTTACTTCTGTAATGTGACACATTTCTAAACAAAACAGGATATATTAAAACAAACACAAAAACATTTCACCATTTAATTTGATAAAGAATATCAAATAAACACAGAAACTCTAAGGTGTTCAAAACAAAAGTTTGGTTTAACTTGACAGAAATACATTACTATTGTCCAGTAGTTTGTTCTCCTCAAACAAATAACAGCAATAATAAAACAGTTTATTAAAACTGTATTTGTTTTCATTTTAAACAGTACAGCAGTCAAAACTCTCCATTCAAAATAATTTGAAGAATTTATGACAGAGATATATCACTATTGTATGATACAATGTACTTCTCAAATTATTATTATTATTATTATTATTAATAAAAAAACACCTGCCTCCATTCCTGGCATGAAACCGTTTTCACAATCCAATCAATTCCCAGAATCAAGTCCTGTCCAACATCTTTCTTAACAAAAATAAAAATCAGCACAATGCTTACCCTCCAGCTCCTCCATTTGGTTTGGATGATCAAAGCAGCTTTGTGCCATTTCTTAATCTCTCTTCTGACCAGCCAGGATCTCACACCTGTGATAAAGGTATACAAAAAGAGAATTAAAAACACTATATAATACTGTACAAATACTGGATATAGGGCTGTTTTGTCTTAGCATTTAAACTTGCGCAGTTGCAGATATGGAGTTTGTGATAAGCAGCATTTACTGTGAACCAAGACTCTGAAAACACGGCGGATAATGAGCTGCTCACGTGTAAATGAACATAGTGCTTTTGGTTTTATTTTGATTACTGATGCAGCCCTACATCTTCAATACTGTATGATCTACACTATAAAATTAGTGTGGTCTGATTTGGCCTTTGGCTCTACTGATCTCAGTGAAGCAGGTGTTCGGCTCAGGTGAGCTGCATCTGTTCTGATCTGAGTTCAAGGGATAATAAGGAGGAAGTTGATCAGGTGTCAGTGTCTAGACACACAACAGATGTCTCCTCCTTCAGCCAAGCACAGGTCAGAGAAAAATGCAGTCACTGGGTCTATTCCAGAAGAAAAATGGCTTCTCGCTTGTGCACTTTAAAGTGTCCAACAAACACAACACGCTGATTCCCAGCTTTAATATTTAGCAATAATTGTGAAATGTCCAGAACAAGGTCATCTGTTATTAGGGCTGCAAGACTAATCAAAATAAAAATTGCAATATAGCTTAATGCAATTATTAAATCGCAAATGCAAAGTTGTAATGAGAAGTGTTTTTCAACAAAAGAGCAGTTTTAAGTTTTCCATGTGAAAAAAAAAGTTCAATGGTTTAACGTAATGATAAAAAAATGACAAAATTAAGACAGCCACAATATTAGTATTGTAATTTTACCACTGAAGTTCATAAATAAATAAATAAAATTAAATGAGATTTTTTTTCATTTTACAATGAAATATTATAGTAGTAATATTTCTTAGTTTGTTTTTATTTACTAATTTTTATATTTTTATTTAGTAGTAGTAGTAGTAGTAGTAGTAAAAGTAGTAGTAGTAGTAATAATTTATTTATTTAGTTTTTAAATCGCCATACTCATATAAAAATCACAAAAGTTTGGCTAAATTGTGCAGGCCTACAAGCAAGCAAATTGTTTTATTTTTTTAAAATTGCAAATCAAATGTCTTTTGTTTAAAAAAAAAAAAAATTAATCTAGATTTTTCCCCTAATTGTGCAGCCCTATTTGCTATCCTATAATCACAAAATAAAGATGTTAAATCCTAACCTGCTTGTAAGCGGGTGGCAGCTTGTGTCCTCAAGTTACGCTGACGGTTCTGGTACCTGCGCCAGCAGCACTGGATACAGAACGCCTTCTGTGAGTGCACCCTTCTCCTGTGCTCCTCCAGCATCTCCAGCTGCACAACACATCAATTAAATTACACCTGACAGCTTGTGATTGTGTCAGCCAAGACAGGGTAAACAGGGATAAAGAGCTCAGTGAACTTTTAACAGCTGCCTCAGTGCAAATGGGCATTTTACAAATTGCATTACAATCATAAGTAATCAGAGCGCAAGCTTTACCAGGGAGTGTGTGAGAAAGACTTTGGTCCTGCCACAGTGCACCATGTTGTTGTTGTCATCAGGGCTGAGGGTGGAGTTTGGGGAGCGTCTCTTGAGGACCACGCTGAGCACATCCTCTACAGCAGATCCCAGAACAGCCTGATCGCTCATCTCAGGGCCTGTGGGTGAAAGATGAGCTTTACAAATACATGTTTATGATACTTCTATTGTGTTTTAAGGCAAGACACTGCAATTAATACCACTGCTTTTTCATTCAATGATCAATTTTGAGATTTTGCTTTTATTTTATGGCTATTTTGCTTCCATAACCTCCTTTAAGACTACTAGAAAGAAAACATCCAAAATACACATTTAACTGTTTATTTTTTTAAGACTTTCTGTATTTGTGTCTGTGGATTTCAATTACAGCGCATATCTTTAATAGTCGTAGGTTTTTTCTCCCCTTCAGCAGCACAAGTATACACCACTTTTATTCCTATCTCTATTCTGAAGGTTTTATAGAGGGATTTGTTCATATATCATTCACCTGCTTTATAGAACAGTTTATTCCTAAAAATTTGCTACTGGCTGTTGACAGTATTTTCTGATTCTTGGAGTGATAACGTTATGGACGGATGAAAATTCATGCATATTTAATTCGATAATGCCTCATTTGCATTTTAAAGAGTAAACCTCAGAAAACGTGTAACATAAACATGTACTGTACATGTACATGTACTTAATGTACTGTGATTAATTAACTGGAGAAGTATGATTAGCATTTATTAGTCAAAAATAATATCCTATTCACCGGTGGTGTCTTGCCTTAATGTAACTGAAATCAAGATCTTTAATGTCATCTTATATAGGTGCATCATGTTTAGTTAAAAGTTTGCTTTGACTCTTGGTGGGTTGAGGTATTAGAGCAGACATGTTCAGTCCTGCTCCCATGAACCCACCTTCCTGTAGATTTTACTCCCAATTCTGCTCTAACACACACACCTGTAATTTTCAAAATACCTAGCTTAGTTGGTTTAGGTGTGTTTGATTACAACTAGACTCTGCAGCAAGGTAGATCTTCAGAAACCGGACTGAGCTTCTTCGGTTTATCTGAGATTTAAAACAGATTTTTACTGGTGTTCAACCAACTAATGTGCACATCTAAGAAATTCTTGTCTCTATCAAATCCCACAAGCAGTGACATGAAACCACATGCAAAAAAATTCAACCACTTGAAAAAAGACCTATTTATTTCTACAAAAGACATTAGTAAGACGGAAACAGTTAAGAGAGAGAGACGAAAAGGCAAGCAAATGCATCACTGCATGCAAAATATCAACTAAATAAGCATGCAGTAATTCACCTGAGGAATTTAGATTCACATTATTTTGAGCACTGTGTTCATTAAAGAAGACAGAATGAAATGAGAAGTGGATACTGAAAGAAAAAGACAGGAATCAGTAATTAAATAGGAGAACAGAAAAAAACAGACAGTACTTTGTATGCCCTTCATGTTCTACGTACTGTTCGATCTGTTCATTTGAGCAGTTAGTCTGGTGTTTGCAATCAGCCCGTATCTTTGGAGGAAGCTGCCATATGGGATCCTGTACAAATAATACAAAAAATAAATTTAGTTTTGATTCTGAAAAGAATTCTGTAATAACATCTCTAAACTTGAGGTGATATGAAATATACCAAATTCTGGTAGTCTTCCCTCTTAAACACTTATTTTGAATTAAATTATTTGTTGTAAAATTGAGTGTATTAACTGTTAAATGTACAGATTGAGATGTGTTTGTAGTGTTACCTGATGGGAAATCCTGCTGCACTGATGTTTATGGTTTCTACTATCCCACAAGCCTCAAGCTGAGCGATAACCTGAACACAAACCAAAACGAGACTCACTAACCAGTCTGTGAACTACAAACTCTCACTAACTCAGTCTGTGAACTATAAATCTCAAGGGAACCCTAAGTGTACATACAGAAATGCATCTGTTTTTCATACCTCTTCCTTTTTGAAGGTGAGTGGTCTGCAGTATGGGTTGGGTTTGATGCAGCGCGTGTAGTGCGGCGTGGTGCTGTGCAAAATCTTCATCAAGCTTTCAAGAGAGTTCTGCATATTTCCAGAAAGACAAAAAATGATCACAATAACAGAGATGCAGGGGGCTGTTTCATAAAACAAGTTTACCAAATAAGCCAGGCTTATTTCAGTTAGTCTGACTTATTTTGAACCAAATCAAGTGACAATAAGTTGGACTAACTGAAATAAACCGGACTTATTTGGTAAACTTGTTTTATGAAAAAGCCCCCAGGTCAATCTAAAAACAATGCAATATCTGTATCAGTATCGGTCTTCTTTAAAACTTTATTTTTGACCTGTTTGTACAATCAAGAATACAAAATTATGTCTAATCATCTTATAATGTGAATCATAACGATTAAGAGCTAAAGCGCATTCATTCAAAAGAACAGAAAGCAATCTTTCAATAAACAAAACAAAACACACTAACAGCTTAATTTTTCCTCTTTAAAATCTGTACCTTAAATTTGGAGACGACAGTGACCACTTTACTGTGTCCCCTACACCCCTCGCTCTCACGGTCACCGTCAGCAAAGAGGCTGTGCAGCAATGAATCCTGGGACTTCTGCAGGACACTGATAATCTCAGGGGGAACCGGGTCCTACAGAACAAATGGACACATGCATACAAATGAGCCAAAAACACAAACAAAACATGTAAGCATTCACGAAGCAGCAATAAAATACTTAATTAACTACCCTTTATTAAAGGGGAAAAAAGTCAGTGTAGACAAGCTACATAGTTTATGCATGCAACTATTTATATAGTTCGCACCTTGTTCTTCTCCATCATGCCCTCGATCTGGTAGCTGACTTTGCCTGCGTAGTGGGCCACAGTAAAATGGGGCTCTTTGCTGAGTTTGTCCCAGCTGATGCTGGCGTTATCTGACAGCTCCTTCTGCAGACGCACACAAAACTGCTTTGCATCCGATGCTCTGTTCAGACGACACACCTGGAGGACAGAAAGACAGCGGACAAAGAATTAGAAAAACAGAGAGAAAGTCAGAAAGAAGGAAAGAAAGAAAGAAAGAAAAAGACAAAAGATAGAAAAGAAATAATAAAATAAAAAGGAACGAAAGAAAAAAAATGAAAGAACAAAAGAGAACAGAACAAGAATGAAAGGAAAACAAAAAAGAATGAAAGAGAGAACAAAGAAAGAATAAAAGAAAAATGAATAAAGAAAAAACAAGAAAAAAGATTAAAATAAAAAACAAAAGAAAGAGAAATAACAAAAAAAGAATGAAAGAACAGAATGGAAGGAAGAAAAAACAATTAAGATAAAACAAAATAATAAAGAATAAAAAAAGAAAACAAATGAAAAGAGAATGAAAGAACAAAAGAGAACAGAGTGAGAGAATGAAAGACAATGAAAGGAACGAATAATAATTAATAAGAATAAGAATAATAATAAGAAGAAGAAGAACAATAAGAATGTAAGAACGAATAATAATAATGAAAGGGAGAACAAAGAACAAATGAAAAAAAGGAGGAAAAAAGAATGAAAAGGAAAAAAATTAACAAAAGAGAGAAAAGAAAGATTCAAACAAAAGAACAAAAAACATGAACAAAAGAATGAAAGAGAACCAAAACAAAAAGAATAAAAAAGAAAGAAAGAAAGAAAGAAAGAAAGAATAAACTCATTTATATAGAATAAAGCTCTTTCCCTGAGATACTGTAAGAAGTGCAAGCTGACCTCATTGAGCAGGGAGAAAATGCTGGAGGGACTGCCTTCAATCAGGTCCAGGCAGCCCTGGTTGTCTTGGTACCGTATGAAGGACCACTGCAGCCCCTCGGTCACATACTCCTCCTGCTGGGCCTTCAGGTAATGAGCCACAAAGTGCTGCTGCAGCTTCTCATTAGCGTAATTAATACACAACTGCTCCAGACTGTTCAGGAGAAAGCATTCAAAACCGTACACATCCAGCAGGCCTGCAGAAGACAGCAGCCAAGGATTAAATGTTTTAGTATTTTCATTCCATTCAGAAAACAAAATAAATGATTTGACACCTTAAATTCTGACTGGTAAGTAATATATTTACCAATGTATTAAAATAAAATAAGTAAATAATTAGAGTTTGTACCAATGAAGTTGCACCACATGGAGCTGTCTGCACTCATACTGTTGTTTATGAAAGTGACTAACCAGTCAAACAACCTGTGATTTAAAAACAAGAAAATAAAGACTTGAAATGTGTTCATTTGCTCCAGCACTCGCTTTAAGTATATTGAATTTTATAAACAATGCAAAACTCTGTTTTGTTATATAAATATACTGCAAAATGCAACATGGATTTGCTATTCTACTGTAGCTATAAGCATCTTCATAAAAACCTAGTTTATATGACTCACTGTGCGTAAATGACTTTGGCAAGACAGTCCCTGCGTACGCCGCACTCCGACTGAGAACAAGGTTTAAGGACGTTTTGTTTGCCAGCGCGCAGAGTTCTCACAGTAAGACACGACTGCAGCTCATCTAATGGCACCTGCAGCAGGTCAGCGGCCTTCTGCAGGAAACCTGCACACAGCATAGAGAGAGAGAGCAGTGATCAACACATGCCACTAATCAGACATCTGACACAAATGAATTATGTAAGCATGTTTTTAAAAAAATCTTTACTAACTTTCTATTCATCAAAGAATCCTGAAAAATAAAATGTATCATGGTTTCCACAAAAATATGAGCAGCACAGCTGTTTTCAACATTGATAATAATAATAAATGTTTCCTGAACAGCAAATCAGCATATTTGAATGATTTCTGAAGGATCATGTGACACTGAAGACTGGAGTAATGATGCTGTAAATTCAGCTTTGATCACAGCAATCAATTACATTTTACAATATACTCACATTTCACAGTTATTTTAGACTGTAATAATATCCCACAATATTACTGTTTTTATTGATTAGATAAATGTAGCCTTGGTGAGCAGAAGATAGGCTAAGTTATAAACTGTTACAAACTCGATTTTTTGACCAGTAATGTTTATAGCAAAGTGTCACAGCAAATTACTGGTGAGAGGAGGAATGTAATAGGGACACATCACAGCCCAGACATGAACTTGCATCATCCATAAAAGTACTTTGCCTCATCGTGTCTGGAATATGCACCTTGCCTAATTCACTGTCATAACTTAGCTTTTTATATAAGCAATACAGCAGAAACACATCACACCTTTGGAGTGTCCATCAAGATCACATGGATGAGCCTCTTCTGACGCAGGACTGAAGTCCACGTTCCCCAGCTGCAGCAGACCTGCAAGGATCTTTGCAAAAAGACAACAATCATGTCATTACATTACAACTACAGTGAAATATTTTTTCTATAATTTCTCCCATCAACAAAGTAGTTTACACTGCACTTTCTTGTCTGCTGTGCAGTCTTTTTTTGGTGCATGAATCCACACAACTTGCATTAAAAGCTACATGATGATTCGCATTCATAAAACAAAAGGTTAATTTAATTTTCAGTGAAGTAATTTAGTGTCTCCACCCACTATTTATATACAGTAAATACAGTCTTTATAACATAATTACAGTCATTTAACAAGTTCAATGAATTAGTCCAAACAAATGAGTGTAATCAGTATCTAAAAACATACTGTAACCAAACACCAACCCAAACGGATTCTATTCATCTCCAATCACCACTACGGTGTTGATATAATTTTACCCTCATCACTTACCCTAAAAATCTGTGTCCGTGTCCCCTCATCAATGCCAAGGTTGATCATTGCTTCCACCGTCTCTTGCAAACAGTCTTCTGCTCAGACACAAACAAACAGAATGCAAGATGTCAAATAATAACACAGTGCCTTCACAAATTCCTCCTAAAATTGACTTTCATGCTTCAAAAGACAAATTCTTGAAGTACAATCCTTGCCTTCTAAGGTTTTCTCAGCGCGTGGCAACCAAGCAAAGTCTTGCTCCAAATGCAGCATCCATTCCAGTCTCTGTTTCTCTGTGGCTCCTTTCATCATCTTCAAATCAAACCGATAAAAAACAACCAACATAGAATTACTGTATTACTGGAAATTATAGAATAAAATATATGAAAGTCTTTGATAGTATTTTTATTCCTGGTAAATTCTGTAAATGCAGTCTCTTATTTTACCTGGTAGAATATGTGAAAATTTCTCTCATTTGGTGCTTGGAAAGCCACTCTGGTTTTCTCCAAAAGATATGTCTGCACTGATGCCCCAACCAGCAGCTGAGAGCTGCATTTTAAAATTACAGATGTTTACATCAATCACAAGATGCTTTAGGTTCATGTTTATGTGTGAAACGGAGAGAAAGCAAAGCTGACCCGTTGAGCTGAAGCTGAATGTATTTTCCAAAGCGACTGCTGTTGCTATTGCGTAAAGTGGAGGCATTCCCTGGGGAAGAAGGGAAAAGGAAAATAAAGGCTTTTAGAAAGAGTGTAATGAAGATATGACATCTTCAGAGAGGAAATGAGACTGAAACATCAACTGCTCTCTGTATTTCTCACCAAACGCCTCCATGATGGGGTTGGAGTCCAGTACTCGTCTTTCTATCTTCTCTACGGTGTCCTGGCACTTCTGAGAAGAGGCAGCTACAGTGGCATAATACTTCATCAGACAGCGTGACGTCCATGTCTGAAGAGATATTTAGTACAGGAGATGTGGTCTAAATCATGTTGAGATTTGACACTTTTCAGATCAGTCCTTAAGTTAGCATGTATTTGGGATATTGAGTTTGACAGATTAAAGGACTTTTATATAATGAGAATCAAACTTTCCTTTATTTTTTCATTAAGAGAGTTTCAGAACTAAAAAAGACAGTCTACAAAGATGCTATAAAATGCAGATCTTTCTGAAGAATCCCAAGAATCCTGAAGAATCCCTTTCTTTCTTTTGAACAAGTTTGTTTTGGTAATTGTAATCCGACCTGAACAGTTTACGTGGCACATTGCAGCCGCGATTGTTTTATGAATCAAAAGCACTGACATGTTTACATAGAGCTAGGCATATTTTGGACCACTTTAATATTATGTAGTAGCTGTAAAACATAAGCACTGGAAAACATAAATTATGAACCTTCAACAAACAAACATTGCTTACCTTCCCAGCTCCACTCTCTCCAGAGACGACCAGCGACTGGTTCACGGGCTCCACCTGGCCCTGCACGTTCCTATAAGCCTCTTCTGCTACGATGAAGATGTGTGGCTTAAACTCCTGTGTACAAAGAGATGCTTTAAAATTGCTTTCTGTATAACAGTGCTATCTGTAAATCAGGTTGAGATGGCAAATGCTTCAGTGCATATAATGTAACCTGCCTTTACCTGTCTCAGAAAATGTCCTTAAAACATTAGTCAGTATTATCTAGAGTGGCCTCAGTTTATTTTATCTAGCGTCCTGATTTGCTATTTTTCATTAACATTCTCAAAATAAACTTGCAGAGCAAAGCATTGTTTAAATTACTGGCCCACAGCACAACGTGAAAAGGTCAAACTTCATAAATAATCAAATAATAGCTCACATTTTACTTAATTTAATTAGTGTGCAAATTAATGATAAGGTGACAACCGCATGTAACAAAAAAAAAAAAACATAGATTGCTTGGTGCTGCATTAAATATAAAGTTAAAGACTGACTCATTAAGTTTACATTTAATACCACTGAATCTGCAGCTTACTGAACTGACCAGGTGTGCAAACACTGTTTTGACACTGTCCTCTGCTATGATAAAAGACAAATGGGTTGACTAAACATCATCCTGTCATCTGTTATGCATCAAAAGCATTTGAAAGGGAGTTACAGATCTCTCGTTTCAAAAGACAACATTTTAAACCCATACGACTAGGGGTGGATGGTATGACCAGTGCCCGGTTGCATAAAGCACCTTAAGTTTTTCCCTTAAGTATGACACTTAAGGCGTTATTTCCCCTTACCTAAGGGAATGACTTAAGGGTGTTGCATACAATCCCTTAAATCATTCCCTTAGTTAAGGGAAACCGTTAAGTATTTCACGACAGCAACCCAGGTTTTGCCATTAAAAAAATCTACTGTTGCCATGGACACGTTATTTGTTAATGCAGATAGCGGTGTAAGTTTTCACAGAAACATAACATTTGCAGGGACTAACGTGAATAAATCTATATTTAAATGCGAAGAGACAAGATAGTCATTTTATTCGTATCCAAAACGTGTCGATGTGAACATTCTGAAACGCATCAACACTCCTATGCAGTGTATGTTTCATTCATACTCGAAGCCGGAGGGCGCTGTCGCGCTGAAAGTCCAATCCGGACTCATAGAAGTATCTTATGATGGAATACAGCAGCGATCGCTATTGTATCATGATTCTTTGTCATGACGGTTTTACTATTTTACAAGTTGTCTGGGCATTACAGCCAAACTAATTGCCCTCTTATAAAGACAGCCTTTTAAGGTAACAAAATTTAAAAAAAAAAAAAAAAAAGAATGGCAGATATTTAGGCCAAAGTGGGCGAAGATGAAAATCTTTGTCATTATTTAATCTTTGTTATTAAGAAATAAGAACAAAGATACACATTACAAATACACATAATATACAAATAAAACAAACAGTGTTTTATTTTCAGGTACAATGGGTGTATTTAGCAGGAGCATTCAAGAAATTGAATGAACAAATATAATAAAATACTATATAGACTGATTTCTAAAGCAACTGTATTAAAGTTCTTCAGTCAAGAATAGTGAGTGATTTTTCTCTTTTTTTGTTGTTGTTGTTTTATTAATGTTAAATGAATAGTTCACCCAAAAATAAAAATTGTCATCTGTCTGTCAATTCTGTCACATAGTGTTTTATTTTTATACCACCATTTACTCACTCAAAAGCTGTTTTAAACCTGAATGAGTTTCTTTCTTCTGCTGAACAGAAATGCTATTTTGAGGAACATGGAAAACCAAACAGTTGCTGGTCCACAGTGACTTTCATAGTATTTTTTCTTACTGTTAAAGTCAATGTGGACCAGCAAGTGTTTGGTTGCCCACATTCTTCAAAATATCTTCTTTTGTGTTCAGCACAAGAAATTAATACAGGTTTGGGACAACATGTGAGTGAGTAAATAATGACAGAAATTAAATTTTAGGGTGATCTATCCCTTTAAGTCGGCTGTCCCTTTAAGACCTGCACGCATCTAATATAGCTACAGGCTCGTATCCGTTTTTCTCTCAACCGTTTACATTTATTTTAGACATAACCGAGTCTATAAGTAAACCTTGTGTGTTTTGACAGTATTAGCACAAAAGATAACTTAGTTCAGTAATGCAGGCGCTGTTTGACAGGCTTTAGCGCGCGCTTCGGGTGTATGCTGCGCTCAGAAAAAGCGCACGTCAGACCAGCGCGCGAATGAAACATTTAAAAGCACATGCAAATAATGTACTTTTGTGATTGCGAATAAGTGCAGTGTCCTGTGAGAGTAACTGTACCGCTGAGTTAACACTGATGTGAATGTATGTCACGTTGTACAGTAGGCTATATGACGGAGGCGCCAGAACTGCAGCTGATAGAATGTGCGCTGTAGCACGATACTACGATATTTCTTCAAAAGCAGATCGTGGAGACATTTTTATCGTCCATGATCAAAAATCGTCATATCGCACACCCCTATAGACAATCACAATATAGTTGTTTTTGCTTCATTCAACAAAAATTTAACCAAGAAATATTTTATGTATTACTTACATAGTCAGTCAAAAATGCCTGTTTGTGATACATTTGATGACAATCCAGTAAACTAAATACTTCAGGTTGGTTTAGTCACTTTTGGTGACTAAATTTTATAGCAAAACCAAACCAGCTGACATATTTCTACCAATGCATGGAATGAGGAATCAAACCACTATGACCATAAAAACTCATAGTATTTATGGCATATTTATGGCTTCCACACTAAAGTATTTGTAACTTCCATATTTTTACGTTAGAGATGTACTGATAGACTTGTGTTTACCTGAGGTTGAGGAGCAGAGTGGTATTCCCTCATCACATCCAGAGAGTACAGGTGAGGAATGGGCTGGAAGGGGTTGAGGGCGACCAGCGTGCAGCCAGCATGTGTGTAGAAAACCTTAGCACTGTACCTGGCCTGCAGACATCTCAGCACTGCCAAACACAAAACACCAAAGCTGTAATTGAACACTGACTCACAATAGGACATATAATGTAGGACTGGTATGGAAGCTTGTTTCTCCCACATAATAAAAATATAACTCACAATTCTGACTTTTTTTGATTGCAATTCTAAGTTTATCTCTCAGAATTCAGATTTTTTTTTCTCTCGGAAATCTTAGAGATATAAACACGCGATTCTGAGAAAAGTCTGAATTGCAAGATGTTAACTCACAATTGTGAAAAGAAAGTCAAAATTATGAGATAAAAATTTGCAATTACATTTTGATGTGATATGATGGTCAATATTATGAGTAAGAATTCAAGCTCCAATCTAGAATTTCACATGCTAGAACTAAGATCAGGCATCAAATTATTGTAATGTGGAAGAATATCATATCATCTGAATTGGGGAAGAAAATAACTTTTTTATTATTTTATTAAATTATTTACTTGTAATAAACATCATAAGGCCGATGCTGATAAATGACCAATATAGTTACCAACATAAATCCCGCAAGCCTGTTCCCAAGCACTTTTGCACACTGTACCTGTAGAAGGCGTAACCGGGTTGACTTTAGTGAGGTCATCGTACGTGTGAAGTTCAGCTTCATTGATGAGGAAGTCTCTGATGTCCCCTTCCAAAGAATCATTGAAAGACTTCCTGAAGTCCTGGGTTCTGTCTTTCAGTCCATTTACCTGCATGATGCAATTAATAAAGAGCATGCTATCATAAAGAATAGGTTCCACTTACTCCACAGAAGCAGCAATCCAGTTTAGAAATGTTTCATAAGCACAAGCATCTTGAAATTTCAATGGCAAACAGCTTCAGAGACCTTCAGAAAATGTCAACAAGTTTTCATTTTCTTTAAGAGTCCTCTATCAATAATATTCTTGTCTGGATCAGGAGATAAATATGCATACTTGCACAGATCTAAGAGAACAACAGGGGATGGACTTTTCCACTGGAGGATGCCTTATTATGGATTATGGACTCATATTTAGGCCAGAAGCGATGGTTTGAAGTTAAAAACTTCTTAATAATGGATTTGTTTCTTACAAACATTTTGATTTTTACTTCACAAGATGTTAATTGATGGACTGGAGTGGTGTGGATTACTTGTGGACTACTGTGATGTTTTTATCAGCTGTTTGGACTCTCATTCTGATGGCACCCATTCACAGCAGAGGATCAGTTGGTGAGCAAGTGATGTAATGCTACGTTTCTCCAAATCTGTTCCCATGAAGAAACAAACTCATCTACATCTTGGATGGCCTGAGGGTGAGTACATTTTCAGCAAATCTTAATTTTTGTGTGAACTATTTCTTTAAAAACACATCCTTTCAGAGCCATGTATGCAACTGCATGTTACATAATGCACAATACCATAATTAAGCTTGCTCTATGTCAGATGTGTTTATGCATGACATCAAAGCTTTTTACATGTATCAGGCCAGTACATTTGCTTGTCATATTTCCAACACCTTTGGTTGACAACTTGAGATTTGACTAATTGCTTGTACTTTTCCTCATTTGAAAGACAAAGCAAATGCTCCCAATGAGCAACAATAGAGTAAGAACATTTTCCAAATATAATACGCCTGCACTCCATCAGAAAAAATTACGAATGTCAATAATAATCAGAGACGTGTAATTACACATCCTTCTTCTGACGCTGCTGTGAATCCATATGCTCTGATGACAGCGTGTGTTGAGAAGGGTCAGGACATGCTGAAGAAAAGCTAATAATACACACTGTCTGCTGGACAGGCCCGCTCCTAATCCAATAATAAACACAAGTAAACAACAACAAGACTAGCAATCTGAACTGATTAGAGAGCAATAATGGTAAAATAGATCACACAGAGTGTGAATCAGTGACAGACTAATTCAGAAACATTAGTAACAAGACAATTACAGATTCCTATAAAAATCCGATTTCATCCGTCAGGAACTTTCCGTCTGACACCAACAATTGAGTCAATGCATGAATCATAAGGGCCCAGAAAAAAAACAGATGACGACTTTATCTCTGCCAAGGGCTGCGGGCTGGAGAAACAATGCATGGCACAACAAACCAACTGCATCATTCACACTAAACAGTAAACAAAACCTAATAACTGAGTGTGACCTTTAATGCTGCAACTAAAATAAACATATCAAAACATGTGAACAGACAATATAAAATATAATGCTAAAACATGTCTTCATTTACTCCAAAACAAGTTGCAGGTTCCCTTTGGAATGACGTCATATAACCTTGTTATAACAAAAAAAAAGGCGCGCCTGAAATAATAAGTGCGCTCAGGTGGTTATTTTGCGCATGCTCAGATTAGCCTGACCTGCGGAATAATCTGAGTATGTTCTTCAGATTAACTGCACCGCTGCTTAATCCGACAATGACAACACGAGCCACGTCAATGAACATGCTAATGAGGGAACACCGGAAAATCAAGTTCAAATGAGTGATTAGAAATAAATCACAGTAAATCACTTTATTAACAGTTATTGTTCAACTCAGTAGAAAACTAGTCCCTAGTCATCTACACCTGTTTAGGCTGGCATTTATCAAGCATGTTACTTCCCTTAGAAATAAAATATTTATTACAGGAATAAATAGGGAGCAATTCGAGAATATAATTCTGAACGTGTAGTATATGTATTTATTGTCACAAAATATACGTTTAACTGTACGTTAATTGGAAAATAAGAAAATTATGAATACTTATGCGTACTAACATGCCGTTTTGGGGCATGTAGCTTTGTAATATCATGGTAAATACCGTGTAAATAAACATGGAACATAAACCACCATGATACAGTATTTTTGTAATGGGCTGCTTTCAGATTAGCATATTCATTTTCCTGTTTGTCAGTTTAACTTGTTTTTGTAGATAATAAAATTAAAATCTCAAATTTTCATATGCATACAGAAAAAGTGAGGTAAAAAGTGTTTAATGAGCAGTAAAAAATTAAATTAGTGTACCTTTTCCTTCTGTCGGTTTGGTCTTTCAGCTTTTTCCAAACTCCTGAACGTCTCTTCAAAACTGTTAACGGTCGAAACGTCTTTATTTCTGGATAAAAGCTTCTGTTTGACATTCGCCATGACTGTAAACTTTAAGAAGACGCGTTTCGCAGTATTTACTGTGTTATATCGCTGCCATTAGATTGATATTTTATGAGTTATGTTTTGTTTCTTCAGCCATGAAAATTCCTCACTGAAGGACAAAACTCCCACCCGCGCCACGCGCACTCACACCGGCAGCTACTGATTCGCGCAGCGACGTCACGTATTTTAGACGCAAGGAGTAGCCCCTCCCCATTCAATGACGTTTACATTAAAGCCACGCCCAATGCGGAAGAGAAACATCGCAACCCCACTGTGTGGCTACACTTTGTTATAAAATGAGGATTATTACAGGTGAATGTACGATCTGTAAAACGAATGTTTATTTTTTACTATTTAATAAAGAGATACAAGTACAGTAAGTATAGATATATGGGAGTCCATGTTTAGTGTGCTAAACCGGTTTATCCTGACAGGCCACTGCTGTAATGTTGGTCTCTGCAGTTTATTCTAACCTAACCTGATTTATCTAATGTCCACACATCACACGGGACGAGGTAGGTCACGTTTCCTAATATCCATACTATAAAGAGCTTTAATAAATATGTTTCTTGATTTTAATTGCTTTAATACTCTCTGGAATTATTTGAACATAAACCTTTGAGATCAAAACTTCCACTGCATCCTAATGGTAAATTGTAGGTGATTGATTTAATTTTGTCATTCTGAGATGTGTGTGTGTATGTTTGCATGCATTTATGTATGTATGTATGTATTTATACATTCTATATCTATCTATCTATCTATCTATCTAAAAACTATAAGAAACTATATGAAAGTATAAATGTAAAATAACAGAAAAATTAATTTTAAACAAATGTTTCATGTAGTCTTTTAATTAAATTGTTTTCCAACTAATATGTGATCGTATAAACTGCATGCATAGTAATTATAAAAGAATATTAAGTTTAAATTAAAATTTAAGTCTTTTAATAAAATTTTAATTAACATTAAATCCTAAAACAGTATGAAAACAAATCTTAAAAAAAAAAATTAGACATGCATTTTAAACAAATATTTTATTTAGTCTTTCAAATAATTAATATTTCATCAGAAAAAAACTGAATGCATATTGTAAAATAATTTAATTAGATTTAATTAATATTAAGTGATTAATTATATGAAAACTATGTGAAAATAATTGTAAATAAATTAGAAAAAAAAACATCTTAAACAAATACAAACAATCTATAAACATGTAGTCTTTTAATTAAATACTATTTCAACTAATATGTGATCATAAAAACTGCATGCATACTAATTATAAAAAAATGAAAGAATGTTTACTAATATTCCATATATAATATTTAATTAAACTTATAAATGAACTATTAGATAAAATCGTTTAAAAATAGTTATGTTAATATATTAGAAAAATGCATTTTAAACAAATATTGCATGTAGTCTTTTAGGTAGGCCTAAATAATATTTCAGCTAAGATGAAATCATAAATATCTGTCTGTCTATCAGTCTTAAAATACAAACATATAAATTCAGTCTAGTGCGCACAAACTTTTGACTGTGACACTATGTGTGTGTTCTGCATCAACTATTGAAAGTGAGTAAGTCTATGTCTGTATTTTTACTCATTTTGACGCTTGTCTCTTTTTACAGACAATGGAATCGGCAGAAGTGAGAGTTGCATTTGTCAGCAATCACAATGGGACGACCCTGACGGAGGTTTCGCTGGGATCCCTCTTAGCCCCGCTGTGTTTTCTCAGCCGAGGACTCTTCCTGATAGTTTTCCACCTTGGAAAAGGGGTCCTTCCGTTCTCCTGGGGAGTCCATCTCCTGCTGGACTTCACAGCACTAATAATGCCTTTGGTCCTGTCATGCACCGTACTGAGTGACATCCTTCACTATGTCATCATAGGCATCGCAGTAGTGGACTTTGTTGTCCTATACCTCCTATATGAGAACGGAAAGCATCCATATCAAGCTTCCCTCCACAGTACAATTGAAAGGTTTGTGCAAAGCAGAGTAGAATCCAACCTGGTCCCGTTTGTAACTGTGTTTCGAGTTCTGGTCAACGTGAAGACCGCCATAAGCATTTTGGCTGTTGATTTTAGCGTTTTCCCGAGACGTTATGCAAAAACAGAGATGTATGGAACAGGAGTGATGGATTTTGGCGTCGGAGCGTATGTTATGGCCAACGCATTGGTGTGTCCCGAAGCAAGAGGAAAGGACATTCAAGGGTCGAAGATCCGTCATGTTTTTAAACAGTTGATTTCTATCTGGCCGTTGGTCTTGTTAGGGTTTATGAGACTTGCGAGTGTCAAATCATCAGGCTACCATGAACATGTGACAGAGTATGGAGTTCACTGGAACTTCTTCTTCACGTTAGCCATCGTCAGACTGGTGGCATCTGCACTTCTGGCTCTTTTTCCTGTGAACACATCGTGGCTTCTTGCGCTTCTCATTGGTGGAAGCTACCAGGTTGTTTTGGAGACAACAGGTCTGAAGTCCTTTCTCATTCACAATAATGAGCGTACAGGCTTTCTGCAAGCAAACAGAGAGGGCATCTTCTCAGTTGTGGGTTACATCACCATCTATATGGCTGGGGTTCAGGTTGGCCGTTACCTCATGCAGAGCAGGAATTTGGTTAAAGACTGGATCAGAGTGATCCGTAACCTTCTGTTAACGAGTTTTGGGTTGTTCTTCAGTCTTTACGTATGCCAGATATGCACTGAGCCAGTGTCACGCAGAATGGCCAACCTCTCCTTCTGTATTTGGACTGTAGCACAGGCCTTATTCTTTCTCTCATGCATAAGCATTGCTGATTTACTGCTACTTTTTTCTAAAGCCATCTCTAATTTTTCTTTTGTGTCTGCATCGTGGTGTCCCTATCAAAATAAGAAGTCATTACCAGACGAGAAAATGAGAAAAAATATGGATGCATTATGCCTCGTACAGTCTGTTAACCGGAATCAGTTGTTATATTTCCTACTCGCAAATATCATGACTGGTTTGACCAATGTGTTAGTCGACACTCTGAACAGCAGCGATGTTTTAGCTGTAAGTGTTTTGTTCTTGTATATGTTTATGAATAGCTTGATCATATTCATATTGCATATCAATAAAATAGCCATTAAGTTCTGGTAAACACCCTTTCATTTCGTTTCAGATTACACTGTATTTTATTTATTTTTTTTTAATTTTTTTTGGAATGGCTCTCGCGAAACTGCTGTGAAATACACTGTATTTTGTTTGCAAAGTGCAAATAAAATTGAATGTGTAATTTGTACGTAAATATACTGCTACTGTATGTGTATTACATATGATATATGATTCTAAATAGATTTGTTTCATGTTAATAGTAGATACAAATCAGGGTTTTAGGTTAAGATTTTTGTATTTTTATATGCTCTAATTGGCCACCATTTCATTGAACTTTTTCCATGAGTTTAATCGTCTTTGTTCTTTTTGCAGTTCACATAGATAGCCTGTGTGGTGAATAGATTAAAAATATTCCATGTAGCAATTGAATTTATTGATTATGAAAGCTGCATGCATTATAATTATAAAATGCTGATGTTTACTAATGTTCCTATTAATTAAACTTTTAATTAATGTTAAGTCTAATATTAATTCATTCATTGAAATGAAAATGAATTACTATTAAAACTATATGAAAAATAATTGTAAAAGAAGAAGAAAATTAAGCAAATAATTCATATAGTATTATAAAATCAAAAATGCATGCATACAAATTATAACAATTTTTTAAAAATTATTAATCAATCTTTTATTTAAATCATGAACCTATATGAAAATAATTGTGAAAGAATTAGAAAAAAATGCAATTTAAATAAATATTGAATGTAGTCATTTAAATAAATAATATATTTCATCATAAAAACTGGATGCATACTAATTATAAAGAATTAAGGAATGCTGATTTTTACTATTTTTCCAAAGTCTTTTAATCAGACTTTAATAATAAGTCATAAAACTATATGGAAAAATAAGCATAAAAGAATTAGGAAAAAAAACGCTTTTAAACAAATCCGTCATTTTAATGAAATAATATTTTAACTAACGTGATAAAAGCTACATGCATATACCAATTATAAAAGAATTTATTTTAAAAATACAGATTTTTACTAATAATACAAAGTCGTTCAATTAGACATTTATTTATATAAACTATATGAAAAACAATTGTCAAAGATTTACAAAAATTAATTAATTCATTGATATTTAAGTAATATTTGAATTAATAGTTAATATAATCAGCAAATATTCGATCATAAAAATCGATGAACTTTTAGATGAAGTTAGAATATTATACATTTAAACGGTTTTCTCTATCGATCGTGCAAAATAATCTCCACCCATGTGTCAATCAAACTGCATACGTCAGGCCCTCGGAGCCCGGAACTACTTTCTGACGTATCAGGGGGCCAAGGGTCATAGAACATTCGCCTGCCACATACGCCTCTGTCGCACTTGTTTGTTTTTGCCCAAAAAAGAAGCAACTTTCGAAAACAGGTGAGTACGACAGGTGCAGCTTGATATTTATGCATTTAGTCGCTCTTTCGAGTGCAACAACGGCAGAAAAGTAACGCCACGGGGAGGATAAACCCGGAATGGATCGCGTTAATGCTGAGGCTGTCAGTCTGTAAGTCAAAGTAGATCTTTGACAGGACACTTTTGAACTTAAAAAGCGTGCATTGCTTTAAAAGTGCATTTGCACCCTGTTTAGCATGCAATAAAACATGCTTTGTTAGGATTACAGTTGCCGTGCAGCTCCCTCAGGCAAGCTACTGACAGAACTAGCATGCTAATCAGCTTGAAAAAAAAGTTTCACAGGTTAGCCGTGTGCTAACTTGACTTCGACACACAAAATTGTCTCTTTGTTTGTAACATCATCACACATTTCATCCCTGTAACGTTAGATGTGTCAAAATGACTCGTTTAAGTTGCTCTACAGGTGGGTGTGAGCATTTCGCTCGCTAACAGGCTAATTAGCATATGTGTCATTGGAGAGAACATGAGTGCAATTATTACAGCTTTGATTATTTAACTGTTGTCATGACTACCAGGTTGTCAAACTTATTTAATATGAATATGGTCTGAAATGTATATGTAGATATTTTAGAGCTTTGAGAGGCTGGTTTGGTGGCTGTTATAGCTGCTCGTTGTTAGCACGTTATGTGGCTTGACCTCTTCATATTTGCAGCTCTGATAAAGGAGTTACTGCATTTATTTGACACTTCTGTACATATATATGCATGTACATGAGTGTTTCATTCAGATTGGGGTGTAGAGCTGTGGATAGTAAGGGTTTAAGCCTCTGTAGTCAGATAAGAGTGTATGTGTAAGCTAATAATCCTTAGCAAAGCGACAAACGCTGCTGGGAAACCAGTGTTTGCGTTTTAGAATTGGACAAATATTCATTAATCTGGGTGAGAAAAGCAGGCATGTGAAAATCTAAATAGTATATTAATTTATTTTATTATTATTTTAATTATTTTAATATTATTTTAATGAAACAAATAAACCAGGAAATATATTGCTATTGCAATAATACTGTTGTGCCGTAAAAAAACAACTATTAATAATAATAAATATTATTTTAACTTCATTGTGATTTCAGTTTATAAAATTAAATATTACTGTTGAAAATAATACTTTTGTACTGTAAAAAAACAAGCATTTAATGTTATTTTTATTTGAATATTAAATATTAAACAAAGAAACATTACTGTTGCGATAAGACTATTGTACTGTAAAAAAAGTATTTAATAATAATAATAATAATAATAAATATTTGAATGTGATTTATTTAAATAATAAAAAATACATAAAGGAATATTTCTGTTAATACTACTGTAAAAAGCAAAAAATTCATAATAGTAATAAATGGTATTTGTATTTTTATTGAAATGAATCAAATGAATTACTGTTGCAATAATGTTATTGTACTGAAAACAAGTATTTAGTTATTGTTATCATTATCTTACAGAACAAAAGTAAAATTATATTATTGATATTTGTGGGATGCCTTTTGCTTTTGAATGTTCAAAAACTAAAATTCATGTGTGTCGTACTTTTCAATTCAGAAAATATGGAAGTCCATATAAATAAAGAAATTACATTCCTGCAAAATGAAAAGTCCTGAAAATGTCTTGTATTGAAACTTATAGTGGAGGTGATATTGTGAATGCATAGCTAACTGAGATTGTTTCCACACACTAACAGGCAGATCTGGGCAAAGACATGGCGCGTCTGGTGGCTGTCTGCAGAGATGGGGAAGAGGACTATCTGTTTCTTGCACGCCAGATTCCCTTGTACATCGATGACTCGCTCACGGTAAGATCATTTTTTGGTTGCACTTTGCATTTCACCATCTTTAAAGTCAACATGAAATGAACATTAACCCTATTTACTTTAAAAATACGGTCATATTGTGTGTGATTGATCTGTCAATTTGGGCATTTTAGCAGCCAATACCATTAAACCGGTTAGAAGTTTGCATTGGCAGGCACTTTTATATTAAGCAGTTGTATGTTCCCCTGTACATGCATTACTGAAAGCAAACTAAAGTCACAATGTTATATAGGAAGAAGCGCTGCATTATTTTGATGATATATACATGTTTATGTTGTAGATGGTGATGGAGTTTCCTGACAGTATTCTGGACTTTGACAACTATCAGATCAACAGCTCACAAATGAAGCAGTTTATTGAGGTAAGCAATGATATTTTCTTATTTTCACTGTTGAAAATGAGTCTTGAGGAAGAAATTAGAAAATGTATTTAATATTACAGATTTATTTAAATCTGTAATGTAAAAAAAGATATTACTATTCATGACAATTAAGCAACCACCCTGTAATTCTCATTACAGTAATGCAAAAAATAGGGGGAAAAAAGCATTCTCTATACCCTACATAAATATTGGTAGTATTTGTTGTACTGCCTTTAATTCACGTTAATTGTAATAAAAAATATAATGAATTAATTAAGGGCTGTCACAATCATGAATCTTGGGCTGTTGATTAATTGTCACAAATAATTGCCAATAAAAATGTAGTTGTTTTTAAGCTATGTACTTGTTTTGTTTGTTTTTTGTTTTTATATTTTAGATGGAAACATAATTAAATAGCCACGATGAAATGATTAATAAACTGTGACAGGCCTATCTTTATTACAGCGTTTCTTTTACTGTACTGCAGTAATGAGAGATATGTGACCCTGGACCCCAAATCCAGTTATTAGTGTCAATTTTTTAAGAATCATACATCATCTGAAAGCTGATTAAATAAGCTTGATGTATGGTTTGTTAGGATAGGGCAATATTTGGCTGAGCAACAGCTATTTGAAAATATGGAATCTGTGGGTGCAAAAAAATCAGTTGTCCAAATGAAGTTCTTAGCAATGCATATTACTAATGAAAAATGAAGTTTTGATATATTTACGGTAGGAAATTGACAAAATATCTTCATGGAATATGATCTTTACTATATCCTGATGATTTTTGGCATAAAAGAAAAAAATCTACAATTTTGACCCATACAATGCATTTTTGGCTATTGCTACAAATATACCCTTGTTACTTAAGATCTCACCTTTCCAGCAAAAAAAAAAAAAAAATATTATAGAGAGTCAGATTTTTATGGCTTCCCGCTTCGTTTTCCCACCTGTGTTTATCATCTACCAGCATCACAGCATGCTGAAGCAGCAGGATCTGAACATGGCATTGATGGTGATGTCCCGCGAGGTCTTCAGCGCTCTGTCGCAGTCGGTGCCGTGCGTGGGCTGCCGGCGCAGCGTGGAGCGTCTGTTCTCTCAGCTCACGGACTCTGGGTACTTCGCACTGGAACCGCTCACTGTGGGATCCTCTGGAGTGCTGTCAGTGACGCGCACGTGTCTCACAGACCCTAGGAAGCTCTTCACACTCTTTTATGTTCACGGGTAAGTGCTGCAGACACTGTTTAGTGTCCAACATTTGTCTCAGACCAACTTAAGCCCACAAAATCAAAACTGACGCCATTTACTTTTTATTAAATGTTTGTGGTTTTATTGTGTGTGTGTGATTTGTACTGAGCAAGTTATTCTAAAGAAAAACTTGTTCGTTTTTCTTCAAGGTGGAATTATTGGCAGGGAAAACGTTAACTATAAATCATCATCATAGCCTCACAATCCAGTGAAATTAAGCTTCAACCTACATTATGGAAATGTCACATTCTAGAAGTTCAGTGCATTATATTAAGGAAAGGATATGCAGGTTGAATCATTTTATCTGTTAGTTTGTTTTGCTTTGCCTGTATGATTTATTTGTTTTTCATTTTAATATGTGTGCTTTCTCTTCTCTTGTTGTAGGTCAAAGTTAAACAATGTAATTGATTCCATTCCCAAGAGTAAAAAGAACAAACGCTGTCAGCTGCACTCTTTGGACACGCACAAACCGAAGCCTTTAGGGTGAGTCAGTAACTTTTTGTTTTTAATCATCATGTGACATTTGGTGTTTGAGATGACATTTTCGTCTTCTGTGCTTCCTTGACAACGTAACCAAACAAACATTTTAGCAGTGTTGTTCTTATAATATACATTTTTGAAGTAACGAATCAATGAAAATATGAAAATTTTAAGTAATACTGAAAGTGGTCAGGGTTGGAAATTAATGGGGGCTTGGGGCAAAAATGCCACTAAAATGAACAAAAATGCCTCCCAAATTCAACAGAAGGGGTCAAAAAAATACTCCTACAGAAATAAACAAAATCTATTACAATAAAATTTATAAAAAAGAATACTCAATATTACATTACATATTACAAGAGGGCGATAACCAATGATTTTTGTCATAATATTACAGTTCCTGTTTTTTTATTTTCCATTTTATATAGGCGAGTTTTATGTAAGATGAGAGAACTTATCTTGAGCTCATAACATTATGCAGTTGTTGAATGCATAAGCAGTCTGTGTGAATAAACATACTATGTCAGATGCATTGGTAACAGCCTATACTGAATTAATTTTATAAATACAATTATTTGACATAAAAGACAAAACAGATTCATTTAATGAGGTAATTATAAAAATTTCCCTTACAAAGGGCAAAAAAAAAAAAAAGCCACTGGAAATTAGTCCTGGGGAAAATATTGCTCCTTAATGGAAAAGTACATTTCTGACCCTGCTAGAGATATAAGTGACCATATCAGTAGTTTGATTGGTAACCGTGGTTACGGTCCCGCAGGGGCAGCTGGATGGATGTGTGGGAGCTGATGTCACAAGACTGTCGTGATGAAGTGGTTTTGATTGACAGCACCTCTCTGCTGGAGACTCTGGAGACGTATCTGCGCAAACACCGGTGAGAGATTGGGATCTTGTGACCTCAACATGTTTCTCTTAATTGGCTCAGTGACAAAAATGTGTGTGTTTTTTTTTTGTTTGTTTGTTTGTTTTTTACCTATTTTTATTGGTTTTCTCTTTCTGCAACATCATTCTTAGGTTCTGTACTGACTGTAAGAACAAGGTTCTGAGAGCGTATAACATCCTGGTTGGAGATCTGGACTGCAGTAAAGAGAAGGGCTACTGTGCGGCACTGTATGAGGGGTTACGCTGCTGCCCCCATGAGCGCCACATCCACGTCTGCTGCGAGACTGACTTCATCGCACACTTACTGGGCCGAGCAGAACCAGAGTTCGCTGGGGGTTATGAGTGAGTGATCCAATCCTTACGGAGTCTATGGAATCTAATATTGTAGATATACCTTCATTAAGAGTGTTTGGATCATTTCCAGGCGTCGAGAGAGACACGCGAAGACCATAGATATCGCACAGGAGGAGGTGCTGACGTGTCTAGGAATTCACCTGTATGAGCGGCTGCACAGAA